>JAPYYQ010001553.1:0-49198 GCA_030522585.1 Anagyrus pseudococci
CTCGGGGGCCTTCCCTCGGGGTGTTGCTTTTTTAATTTCTTTGGGCCCTCTCTCTCAACCCCTTCTTAGGGCCCTGCCGTTTGGCTCCCCCCCCCCCCTCCCCCCCCCCCCCCCTTCGTTCCGACTTTTAGCCTCCCGAGAGAGAGAGGCTTGGTGAAAATCGGAATTGCAAGCAGCTGATTATGAGGTTGTTTCACGCTCCGATTACGCCGCGAGGCTTGAAATATTATTTTAGCCCTGCAAATTAAATGGGCCTTTGATAGATCTCTCCCCCCCTCAGCCTTTTAAGAGCTCCTCGTAAAAATGCGAAATGGACGTCTCTCGCTCTCTCTCTCTCTCTCTCTCTCTCTCTCTCTCTCTCTCTCTCTCTCTCTTTGCTGAATTAACCTTTTTTTTCTTTCATCTGTATTCGGTAATTTATTTTTTCTTTTATATATTGTTCTGTTTAACTTAATTACGAGCGTAGAGTAAGTTATATTACTATTATTAATTTGAAGATGCAATATTATTAATAGATAGAAAATTAAAAGAATTGAATCATCAAATTTTGACTCGTCCCGAAAACTCCTATATACGCTCCTAGAAACTAACAGCAATTTATTGTTTTCCATAAGCGGCAGTCTCGGCCGAAATAACCGCGAAAATCCAAGTGACAAATCCGATAAGCTTCGTTTTCAAATTTGCCACTTCCGCATCCGCCCCCGAGCCTTGACACAATTACCAATTCTCCTCGCAGTTATTCTCTCAACTCGGTAGTAGTAAAGCTTTGAAAATTCATTATGAAATGCGCTACGTTTATATACGAAACGCCTAGAACCGACTGCTAATCGACTCGGTCGCGATCAATTAATAAAACTCGCCCGCGGTAGTAGGAGCGAACTTCGCGCTTGACTAATTCACTCGCTCGCTCTTAATTATATGGCGAAATCATCGAAAATACAAAGGCGATTGAATTTGATCGTAGCCGAAAGAAAGTCCGAGGCGCGCTCGGTAATATAGCGAGCGAAACTCGGTAAATGGCCGAGTGAGGTCAAAGAGAGAGAAGAGCACAGCGGAAAGAAGAAAAAAAAAGAGAAAAACACGTGCTGACTTAATGTTAACTCGTAAAAGCTCTCGAAATCACTTTCATCCCTTGACCCTCTACTTTCTTTCTTTCTTTCTCGGTCTGTCTTTTTCCGCGCGCGCGCGCGGGAGTCAAGTGAAATTTTCCGGCTCGACGGCTTTTTCGGCGAGAGAGACCAGCGCCGGCTAGTTGGCGAAGAAAAAGCAAAGAAAGAGGTATGGAAGAAGAAAAAGATAGCGCCCAGAGAGAGAAGGGCCTGGGGCGCGAAAAAACAGAGAGGAAAAACAAGCGATACGAGAGAGAGAGAGAAAGATAAGCAAGTGCGATGCAAGAGACGGAGACGAGGAGAGAGCAAGGGAGGAGGTGGAGGTCCGGTGGTTAAGTGGCAAACACAGGGTCCGCGCGCGCAGAGAGAGAGCCGTTGGTTGACCGAGGGTAACCTTATCTTGATGTCGGCGGCCGGTGGCCCGGCACGTATATAGAAGCGCCACTCGTATATATACCCCCACAGCGAGCTTGGCTCTTCGCGTAACCCAGTTCGCTCCGCCGGCGCAAGAGCAACACAGAGAGCAGCAGAGCGCTGGGCGGGCCCAAGCCCCGTGTATACGCTCTTTCGAAATAAAGTGCCCCAATGACTCCGGCCTCTCCTCCCACTCGCCTACCCGCCCCTCCCAGAGTAAAGAGCCGGCACCTCTCTATGTATGCGTATGTATATAGAGTCGCCCTTGCTCTCTCGATCCTTCAGCTTTCCGGTGTCTCTCTTTCTCTCTTGGCTCCCGAAAGCTCTGTACTATGTGGCTTCTGAGCTTCCCACACGTGCAGTCCTTGTCTGTTTGCTGGGTTGAAACTTTTCCTCCCACCCTTTTTTTATTTCACGTCTTTCCGAGCTCCATCCAGAAAGTACGAATATTTCGGGGGAGGATTTTCGTTGCGAGGGGCTTTGGTACACGTTTCCATGGTCAGCGCATCGCAACTGCCATACATCGCCACACAGCTCTCCGGTTATTTATAAGCGGGACGCCAATTAAAATGTATTTCAGGCGAGGGGGGGGGGCATATATCTGGAGAAGCCGAGTCGGCATTTATAAATATAATCGAACGGAAGAAACGCTTTTTGCGCAGGCTCGTTTCATCTGCGCCCGGAGCTCTGCTCGCCTGCAATTAGGCTCAATGAGATGTTTATTTCGTCGCGGCGCGTGATGAATGAACGTTTTCGTGCCGGGCGATTCCTCAAATGAAACTGTACCTTACCCTTAACAAAAACCCCGTAGCTTTTGAAACCCTATTTACCTTCCAAAATACAAAAAACGATAACTGGAATAAATCGTATTTGGTATAACCAGAATGATAGACAAAAGCCCGTAGCTTAAAAATTTCGCCAGAGCGCCACAGTTGGTCCAATAAGACTCGGGCATATTTCTGCAAAAGCATATACACGAGATAATCTAGGATAACGATGCGCAATCCATATTACGGCACTTGCACTCTTCCTCTCTCTCTCGTCTCGCTCTTCGCTCACTCTAGTCTCTTTGGCTCTTATTTTGCCGGTGCTAGCGCTTACTTTCGATCCCTCTTCCCTGTCCTCCCCCCACCCCTCGTTCATTAGCTTCTTCTCGCGCCTCGCAGTTCAAGCCCTCCCCCCTCCCTGTCCCAGCAGCTAACCCACGGCGGCCGTTTTTATCCGCCCCCGCGCACAAACACACTTCCCTCTCTCTCCCCCACCCCCTCATTCATTTCTTCCTCTCTAATTCACCAGCTCGGTCTTCTTCTCCTTCTTCTCCTCTCCTCTACCCCCCCCCACCTCCCGCACCCTTTTCCGCCCACTCCCTTCTTATGCAATTTCTCACGTACACGCGCCGCTTCCGCCTCCTCCCTCACTCCGCGCCCCAGCCTTCTGTCTCTCGCTCGCTCTGTCTCACTTTCTGCCTCGGTCCCAACGTATATCGCCTAATTTTCTCTCTCCCTCGCTCGCGCTTTCCGCTCGCCCAGACGCTTCGTTCCACTTCTCTAGCTGGCTCGGCAGCTCTCTCTCTCTCCCATCCACCCCCCCCCCTCTCTCTGTATATACACGTCGAGCTGCTGGCTGGTGCTCCAGAGCCCAGCCTCGCTCTGCTTCTGCCTCGCTAAGTGTTATCTTTGAAATTGCATTTCGCGGAAGCGTTATTAAATTAAGTAAACCGCGAAAAAGTTCTTGCGCATCAGGCGGGGGGGGGCGCGCGAGCGCTAGTTTGCTCGGCCGCCCTCGAGTTCAAATTAATGTGTACGCACGCTGCTGGCGTAGTAAGAGAGGAAGGGTAAGGGAAACGGTGCTAGTCTTCTCCAGTTTCTCGCCCTCGCCAGTCTGTTTGCACCAAGTCGCTTTCCTACTCTATCTATCTATCTCTCTTTCCTTGCTCCTCCTCCCCCTCCTCTTCCCTGTTTTTATCTCAGCCGCGCCGACTTCTTTTCGCACCTTATACACTCTCTTCCCTCGGCTATTTATTTAGCAAGTGGCGGGGAAGAAAATCGCGATGACGCGACGACAACCCACCGACACGAGACTACTGGGATCGAGACTTTTACGGTGCGCCGTAAAACAAATAAAAAAGGCAAGAGCGAGAGAAAATAAAAGGAGCGAGAGAGGGGGGGGGAAAGAGCTCGAATGCGTCGAATAAATTTCGAGATAACGTATTTGCGAACTTCTTTTTTACCGACTGCTAGCGGTCGAGAATCAATGGCGTTGTAAAAAGAGAGAGAGAGAGAGGGTCCGAGAGCGAATGGGGTCTCGACCCCAGAGTAAGAAATGTATTAGGGGCATTAAATAGTTTGAGGCTTGTTTGTTATTGTAAAGCTGGTGTTATTTGTTCACGCAACCAGCGTGATTTATTAAATTCGTGCGATGGAGTCCGTTAATTAGCAGCTGATGGGTTAATTGACACTCAACTTGATTATTAAATTGTACAGCCCGCGATTACTCTCTGCGGCGTATGGATAGTATTATTTGCATAAAGATTCGTCCTTTACTCTGCCAAATTGACAAAGTTAGCGATAACATCGAGGCCACAACTATCGAAAACCCGCGAGCAATGTTGTCCTTTCATTATCCCGCATTTTCGACGTGAAAATTTCCACGTTCACCGCAAAAAGCCGATAGGACAACAAAATTTCGTCCTAACGCCTTTTTTTCCAGCCGCACGCGGAGCAATATCGCGCGAGGGGCTGTTTGCAAAAAGTCCAAATTCACGCGCTCGACAGCTTTGCGAGGTGCGCACGTCTGTCGAGTGCACGTAGTAGCCTTTCTGTCTGGCGTTGAAAGTCCAGCGGTACGCACATACATACATAGGACTAGGTGAAACCGCTCTGCGGCACATAGATCCGGAGCGGCGTAGCAATCGCGAACAATCGAGTTATAGCGCTCTCGTCGCGGCCCAGAGCAAACAGCAGACCGCGCGACTCTGGCGGATTGATCCGGCCGAGGTAAACGCCGGTCGAGAGCGCGTTTTGCCACTCCCCCTTTAAACTCGCAAAACTTCTGCAGGCAAAAGTGAAATCAAGTCGCACAGACGAGAGCAGCTCAGCACGCTTTGGACTGTGTGTGTGTCGGAGCTTGCCAGTTAGACTCATCGGGAAATAAGTCCCCCGACTGCGTAATTATTCGAGAGTGCCGAAAGTCACCGAGCTTTGACGTGAGTTTCCGCTCTCTCGCTCGGATTTTGGAGGGACCGCGACGCGCCGAGCTCGCAGTGTGTGTCGGCATGCGTCTTTTGATTGAACCAAGTGAATGTGGCCTCGCCAACTTCCGTTTGCCAATTCGCGCTATGAACTTTAACCTCCCCTTTATTTTTTTCACCAAAAGCGCATCTCTCTCCGTTTCTCTCTTTTCGTTTCTCTGTATAGGCCTCGCGCACTTTGCCCCGTACAGTCTTAACGCGAATTCGGCTTATCCCCTGATGATTATTCAATGAGCCACTGCTGAAAACGCGCCCAGTCCCTCCTGGTATTTTATGCTCTTTAAACCGCGCGAAACTTTACGAAAATGGAAGTATAATGTAAGGTTGCATTATTTCGGCTTATTCTCGAGCATTATCCCCTTCCCCCCTCCTAGAAGTCTCTCTATATTTCTATGCTGCTTATTTTGCGAATACGCGTACGCAGGCCGTTCTGAATATCCCCTCTAATTTCCTTTTCATATGCTTTTCAATTCTATTAGCGCCACTGCGGCAAAGTACTAATGCACCGCCAGATACTCTCTGCCAACTTGATAATTTACGCGCAAGAAAAAGGGCAGGCGCACGCTAACGTTATATAGTAAATAAACAAAGGCCGGATAACAAAGTTTAGTACGCGCGCCAACAAAAAAAAAAAGAACGACGCAGTCGCAATTATCTTTTACACGGGCAGCCATGAAGTTTATCGACGACGCTTCGCCTGTAAAACTCGGACGAATCGTCATGATAAACCTTGCAACGCGCAGTCCAAAGACAATAATAAGCCTCGTAAAATTTCAAAACAACCGCTTCGCCAGGGTCTCTCCTTTTCATCAACATTTTACGCACCTGCCTAACGTTCCCGTTCGGTGTATATAGGCAGCGCGTCGGTGGGCCGCGTTTACACGGGCGAAATATCCATCCGCCAAGGCAAAATAAAATGTTTCCTCGAGCGAGGCGCTATCAAACCGAAAGCAGGTTACCATAGCAAGAAGAACGAGGGGGGTGGTGGCGAGGAAGCGCCGCTGGGAAAATCAGGCGATCAACACGCTGTAATTTTCAAGCGGATATAACGTTTGGGAATTGCGCCCCGGCCTGCTCTCGCCTTTATGCTCTCCTGCACTTTATCCGCGGGCCTGTTTTATTATTTTGCCGCTCGGCACAGTTGAGACCTTTTATTTTTAAGGGACGGCGAGTACGGAGTCACTTTCGTTGCGGCTTAATAGATAAGCCAGATGTATGTATATGCGTCGCTTCGGATTGTTTTTAAAAAAGTTTCATTTTCGCGCGCGTACGTGCGCGACTGGCCCTCTCACCGTTCCCGAGATTGCACACCCCTTTCGCCTTGAAAAAAGAAAGAGACTCGTGACTATCGCTCCGACTCTTTCCCTCTTTCTCTCAGTTCTTTTTTTATTGGAATGGTGACACTTTTAGCCGGGCTAATCGTTTTGCCAAATGCGCGTTTTATAATTGTAATTTAACGCCAGGCTTGATTTTGTTTGATCTAGAAGAGAGAGAGAGAGGGAAAAAAGGCCGATGCGGCACGGTAACGAGGCCGTTATTGCGACGAACGTTGCAGATGGGAAACTGCCCAGGTGACCCCTTCCTTCTCCTCCTCGAGTTTTATCGAAGCCCGGTAAAATCACCCGAATTTCTGTAGCAAAAATTCGATATTATTATTACTTTTTATTTTGTTTTAATAATAGTTGCAATAATGTACGCGGATATTAGCTTCATCTCGCGATAACGGGGCCATTGTCCTCCGACAGTTTTTGTTTCATTCCGATGCACCGCGAGTTTATTCCGCTTTACAAAACCTGATAACCATTAGTCAACGTGTATTGTTAATAAAAAAACAAATAAATAAACATATACATATTAAACTTACGAAAATTCGGTGGTGAAAATAAATTGAAACAACCGCATTTTCGGGCGCAACGATTTTTCGGGCAAAATTCGCGGCGCATCGATTGCCTCGGCAGCCTATTGTAACTCGATGCAGAAGCTATAAGAGCTGCAGGATAAAAGCTTCCATTAAATGTAAATATTTCAAACGAGAGCTGGGCGCTGTAGCGGCCCCCCCGGGCTGTAGTAGGACCCGTTTTTACTCTCGCGCCCGCACGTACACTCGTAAACGCAGATAAATCGCCCGGGTTATAATAAAAATGAGGCACAAGCGTAAAGAGAGAGATGGAAAGAGCAAGGACGAAGTTGTTCGGAGTCGAAAGAGAGTGAGCGATCGATCTTGGGAGAATCCCCGAGAGCTCGGGCCATCAACTTTACAGACCGCTCGACAAATGATTCTCGGCGATAAAAAACATTTTACAACGGACAATGTTACGTGGGCCAGCTTCCGAACGTCGGCTTGTTCGGCCTGCCGAGAGAGAAAGCCGTCGATGTTTTTCGCTGCTAAACACAACAGCACCTGCACTCTTAGACCATACTCCCTATGTGTCTAGTCCGAGCCACTACTACTGTCCCGGCCGTAAAAGATAACGCCGTCTCTCGCTGCAGTCCGTTTCTCTCGTTCCTCGTGACACTAAAAATACAGGCCTGCCACTGCAAGCCGACTGCGAATGTTTATTTTTCGAGAAAGCCCTCTCACTCCTCAAGAGAGAGAACGTTTAATTGGCGCTACGCGAGAGACGTCGAAAGGTTCTCGCGAGGGGGGTGCGCGCGAGCTTTAATTACGGCGCGAATGGATGCCGAGATAAAAAGCCGGCGCGGAGAACTGCGGGGAAGAGAAGGAGATTCGGGGAAAAACGTCGGACACGCTCTGCTCTTCGTCGCTTTAGTCCCCACCTCCCGCGTGCCCGATTCGCTCGATACAAAAATAAGATTCGTCGCGCCGCCGAGGAAAAGAGAGAGGCCGGACATCGCTTTTTTATCTCTCACGCGCGCACGCTTCTGGACTACTCTCTCTCTCTCTCTCTCTCTCTCTCTCTCTCTCTCTCTGGCACTGTCGAGAAGTGTGACCTTTTTTTTTGCTCTTTCCCGAGTCTTTCCGCTGCTCGATGTCAGGCTCGGGGGTTATTATATTTTTATTAGCTCCCGAGCATCATGCTGAATTACAGTCGCGGCGTGCTTGGCGTTGGCAAGAGTCAGCCTCTCGCGAGATTAGCTTACGGCATAATGCGAGAGATGAGCTTGAAAATAATTACTCTTGACTACCGGGTGTGCGCGCGCGTGATCCTCGTGCCCGTTCCCCGAACGAATAATCTCGTTTTTATTATTTCGGGAGACTGTTGACCTGATGGGAATCAGCTGGCTTTATTAGATTTGGAAAACCAGAGCCAGTATTATCGTTTTCATTCGCTCGCGCGTCTCTCCGATGTCTCTTATTAACCGGCGATAAATTTCGAACGAGATAGACAACAACTGTTTATTTTTTATTTCATCACGAAAATATCGGCTTTAATGAGCTAATCAATATTAATACGCTGTGTAAACAGCCCCCTGTCCGTCGCCTGAGTTTTCTAAATTTACATTTTATTTGGCGGTCCCATCCGAAAACTCATTAATTCGCCTCGGGCTACAAATATAACCGCTCGCAAAACAAAAAAGACTTCGGCATTAACCAATCCCCGATTAATCCCATTTATCTCTTTCCTACCCACCGACTTCTCTCCCTCCCGCTTACATCCTCGAAGAACAACAGAGCTCCAAGTCACTCTGCCGCGGCCAAATTTCGCCCGATATTTCAGCAGCGTCGCCGAACTCGAGTATACGATATTCCCCCGATTCGTCGTTTCTCCCATATCCCTATCTCATTTCCGTCAAGAGAGAGAGAGATGTTAATCTCCCGGCCTCTATTTGTTACTTAGCCCTCCTCTCGTTTACACGGCCCGCTTTCTCCGCGTCTCT
Organism: Anagyrus pseudococci; assembly: GCA_030522585.1. Taxonomy (NCBI): domain Eukaryota; kingdom Metazoa; phylum Arthropoda; class Insecta; order Hymenoptera; family Encyrtidae; genus Anagyrus; species Anagyrus pseudococci. Next base: position 8,614 of record JAPYYQ010001553.1, read on the forward strand.
TCCTCCACCCAAACGAGGGGCCGTCGGCGTTCCTTGACCGCTGTTCCCCCCTGCCACGAGGAAACTCGCTGTCGGGCGACAAGCTATACAGACCCCCTCGCGCTTGGGCCTATAAATAAAACGAAACCGCAGGCTGAATCGCCGTATAGACTCACCGCTTCCGAGGCATACACGCGATTTTTCAAACGCTCGCGATTTATTTGCGCCTGGCGCCAGGGAAGCACACATCGCGGAATTCGCCCAGCGCGAATTGCCCGATTTGACACTCGGCCATCGGAAAGCCCCGCGCTTTGGACTTTCCCGCGGCTATGCGTTTCTTCGTTTGGCCTGCACGCGGCCCAGGCCCGATTGTGTATATTTAAGAGCGGCAGCGCTGACGAAACTCGCCACGACCTCTTTTCCTTATACCCTCTGCCTTACTTTTTTTTTCGTTTCTTTTTTAAAGCTCTTGTCTCTGTTTGCGCGTATTTGTGTGCGCCCCTGCCTCGGATGAAACTCTCGCGACTCTATGACCTTTCAATTCACGCTCGGCTTGCTTCGTCTAGTTTCGAGAGTTATATATTGCCAACTGCCATCTGAGACTTGCCAATTTTTTCGCGGTTACGTGTCTTTTGGCGTTTTTTTCGCGGAATTTAGGGAAGCAGTTTATTGAATTTTTTCTCAGACTGGTGAAATTCTTGTCTTGTTTTATTGTCGGCAGAGAGAGAGTGTGAGCTATTTCGATGATAGAAAGTAAGAGTTCGTTTATGAGTAATCAGGAATTTTAGGTGGAATTCTGTTATTGCGCGTTCGCCTGGTTATAAGAAATATTTGGAAAACTAGATAGGCTCTATCAACGGGATTAGTCATTGTTTTTCGGTGAATCCATTAAATTTTCGTTTTGCTTCGGCACTCGGGAATGCCTTTGAAACTGTTCGAATTGTTTATGCTTGCTCGAATTCCGTGAAAATCCTTTAAACTAACTTTAGATATATTGTAACATCATTTTAAAGGTAGTTTAATTGAATTTATAAATCGTTAACACAAGATATTGAAATATTTGAAATATCTCCATTAAAAAAATACTTCTATTAACAAAAACTAATGTATTTGTGTGTGTTGTTACAGGTGTGCGGAGGGTTTCACGGGCCTGAGATGCGAGACCAAGGACGTCATCAGTACCGGAAGTGTGTATAACCGGCACAGAGCACCCTTTTCATGCAAACTCGGACTCTCGAACACGTACTACTGCTAGCGATAGTTAATCGGGGCCCAATGAGTTCGTTGTCTTACTTGTGGCGTTTCCCCGGACGTTTTCCTTTTCTCGACGAAAAGCAAAACGAGTCAATTACAAAAAAGACAAGGCATACACACACACACACACCCACACACCCACATCCACATACGTACAGCCATTCATCCGCAACATAGATATACAATATGCGCGCAAACAGAAACACACGTACGCCCGTATATAAATACACTCATGAAATGCATGTACCAGCCAATATAATTCGCAAGTCGAAGTTGCATGCAGAAACGCGAAAGCGAGCGATGAAACGACGTATAACTACCCTCCCACTCATCAGCAGCACTACATAGCGTGCAAAGCGAGCACGCGCAAAAGCACAGCCTCGTGGCCGTACGACTAGCCAGTCAGCTATATATATATACATATACATACATATACATATAAATATATAAATAAGCCTGAGGCGAGAGCGGCGAGCGAATGAATATAAAGGCGCGCACGTATAGGCGCCACATTCAGCTGTACTATACAGATCTATATATATATAAATAGAATATCCAGTGGACGCGGGCCTTCGTCGGTCGCTATATCACTATACGACGTCGTGCTACCGCTTGTTGTGGGCATTAAAAGCGAGGAGGACACGAGGGCTACACGTAGCCGCAGGACTGCGTCCTCGCCCCTCCCCTCCCCTCTTCCCCCCCCCCCTTTACCTCACCTATTCCCCTTACCCCCATTCTTGGAACGAGATGAGACTGCAATTTAGACGATGAGGAGCGCGAGAGCGAGACTTTAGCCGTCCGAGGCTTATCCGCCGGCGTACTCCTATATTATCCACCCCCCCCCAACCTCCCTCCCCCTTGCCCCTCTAATTCTCTCACTCATTCACTCACTCTAGGAGACTATCACTTAATTGTTAATGCATGCACTTGAGTATAAACGTAGAAGTATCTCTCTGTCTCCGTCTCTATTTTTCGCTACTACTCGAGTCTTAGATGAGCGATTAAGCTGGAATAAGAAGAAGAAGAGGAAGAAGCGAGCGGCGCCGGACTATATACCGCCGCTCAACCGTATAGCGAGATGAAAGAGAAACAACGACGAGAGAGACGAGGAGCAGTCGCGACTACTCGTTAACTTCCCCTCCGAAATCCTCCACCCCCTCTCGTACGTACATGTAGCCGCACGTGCGGAGGGAGCTCTTTAGCCAATTGCAAACGTGTCTCGCGTGATTACTAATCTCTGCGTTATACTTTTCGTATCGCGCGCGCGCGAAGTCGTTTTCACGCTCTGCGTTCAATGGTGGGGGACAAGAAATTCGAACGAGAGCGTCGCGTTTGGGTATTATATAAAAAGCAAGCCAAAGTTTCAACATTTTTTTTTTATTTTTCGTACGTACAGCACGCAGTATTTCGTTTTTAATTGAAATCGTAAAAAATAAAAGAGAGAGAAAGAAAGAAAGCAGCCGAGTTTTCGTTGTAAGAGGGCAGGAGAAGTAAGCACGGGCACGCATTGTGCGCGGCCTAGAAAATTCAGGGCCAAGCTTAAACTTTCTTTCCTATTTTTCTTGTCAGGGCATTATTTTTTTTTATTCGTAACCGCGATAAAAGTTTAGAAAAAGGGAGAGAGAGAGAGCGAGCTTGTACACTCTCGCGAGTGGTACGAGATCCGATGAAAAAAGCACAAACTGTCTTGCCGTAAATAAAGCAGCGGAGAGGGGGTGGTACGAGGGAGGGGGAGAGAAGAAAAAGACTCGGGGGAGGTTAGAGGGCGCGCATTCACGTCGGTCCGGGAAAAGTACTTTTCCTTTGAGAAAGAGAACATGGCGGTGTAGTGCGGTGAGCGCGGAGATTTTGAATCCGCAATGACGTTTGCGATCCCGCGGGCTCTCTCTCTCTCCCTCCCTCTCTCTTTTTCTCTCTGCAGCCGTTTAAATTCAGCCGCGCGTATCCTCGCTTTACTCGCTCCTCCTACTCCGGCAACTGCCAGGACGATATACACACGCGCTGGGAATACTCGCTCTCTAACATTGGGATTTCGCCTTCCCCCCCTGCCCTTCGCAATTTTTATAGCCATATGGCGTCCACGTCTGGCCATTACGACTGCACGAGCCGAGCTTTCTTTCCTCGGAAAGTCTCTACGGCGAGCTTATATTGGATATTGAGAGACTCTCTCCCCGCTAATACTCCGACCAACTGTAAATATTGCCGACACTCGAAATTATCGACCTTAATCGCTCGTTATCGAGTTGGCGGCCACCAACTGATTGAACTCGCGCATCGGTACATGGCCATTGCTGCGATGTCTCTCGCAATTGAGATTTCGCAGCGGGATTATCGGTGTAGACGCGGCATCCCTTTCCTCTCTCTCGTCGTCACGTGGGCAGCTCTCTTCGTCTCTTATCGTTTCTACGGAGAACCATACCAAAGAGTCCCGGATCTCGATCCCAACGGAACACCCCCTTCACCCTCCACCTACCCTTTACCCTTGTCCTTCTCTCATTCTTTCCTCATCAACCCCCTCCCCCTTTTTTACCCTTCCCCCCTTATCCTCGTTTAAAGCTCGCGCACAGACTAGCGAGAGAGCAAAAGCTCTCCGGGCGAAAGTTTATTATTATTATTATTTTTATTATTATTATAACGCGCGCGCGTATTATGACGTTATAACGGATAATAATGCGATAACGGCGGCGAACGTTCGAGCGGATTACGGCAAAGAGGAGACAAAGACGATGACAGGCTACGACTGCTACGTGGACGCCGACGACGACTACGGATGGTTAGGACAATTTTCTCTCTTTCTTTCTTACTCTCCTCTACTCGCATAATCGACGGGCAAGATGTACTTACGATGAAGAAACAAAAATGGAGGATCAAGCGAAGCAACAAGAAGTTGGAGATATCGAACTGCTCTCTCGGCACATTTTAATCCTTTTTATTTTTTGTCGTTCGTTATCTTTTTATTCATCGTTTTTACATTATTTTTTATTCTCCCTTTTTCCGTACATTACTGTAACCTTAGAGTTTGCCGAGAGATAGAGGGAGAGAGAGAGAGAGCAAAGATCTCTGCGCCTTCGCTTGAGCACTCCAGTTGGTCCCTGGTCGATGATGCTCGCTCTTTTGAATAACTTTTTATCTCTATTTTTTGACTTTTGTTTATTTCTATTTTTTTTTTTTAAATTTCTCGTTTTATTTTTCTTTGTTGTATATAAGAATGGCGAGTGTAATGGTAATCTGTTTTTAAATGTGATTGTTTTGTTGCGAGAGAAAGACGTTTGGAATTATAGAATTTTATTAGATGTGATTTTTTGAAGAAGTATTATATACGGAAAAGTTTCGATTTCTTGTTTTATCATGATTATTATTATTATTTTTTAATACGTAATTTTAAAGCTCGAGTTATGCGTAGATTTAAAATGCATTGTAGAGATAATGAGTTGTACATAAATATCGTATGGATTGATTATGCTTATTTTGTAAATAAATCGTCGATCGGCAAAGATCTGTTCTAATTTATAATGCTTCTTCAAGAGAAACCGATTAAGCGTAGTGTAATCATTAAGGCAAAATGAAAGTTTAACGTCTATTGCGCATTGAACAAAAAATAAAGACAACATCGTACAAAATTCAAAAGATGCTGGAAAAAAGAGCCGTCGACTATAACCGAGGTATATTCGCAAAAATCGCAAGAGCTCGAGGCGAGATGAGGCCGGGGGAGGTGGTGAACAAAAAAAAAGGGAAAAAAAATGAACGAACGAGAGTTTAATCAATAGAAAATTGTGGCGATCTGCGAATGGCGAGTGCCGCGGATGTTGTAAAGAGACTAAATGAAAAAAAAACGTCAGTCACGATGGCTGGTGCATCGTCGTGTGCTATACGCCCCAGGCCCTCCTAGATAAGCTAATTAAGAAGAGCTGAAGAAAAGGACTTTGACAAAAGGACGCTATCGAAGTTGGAATAGCTAAGGATTTAGCGAAACGAGGAATAAATAAAAAGATAAAAGACATATATAGATATATATAGACAAAGAAGAGAGAGGGAGGAGAGAGAAAAAAATACTCCGAGCAAATAGAGGCAAACGAGAGTTGCATTGAGGAGGAAAAAAACTGAGGAGGCTGAGAGAATTCGACGACAACGACGACTATACCGACGAGGAGCAGGAGGCGCGCGACTTCTTTTCCGTGACGAAGAAAAAATACGGCAGGGAAGAAGAAGGAGGAGGATGAGGAGGTGGGGAAGGAGAAGGCTTTGCGCGCCTCCCTCTTTTTCGCTCACTCGCCCTCTCACCCCTCCCACCCTCTCTCTCTCTCTCTCTCCCTCTCTCATTCTCTCTTTTACGCTGCGTTTTCTGTACACAACGTCACCTTCGACGCTCTCGATTCTTTTTATTGTTTTTTTTTCTTTGTCTTTTGCACGAAACGAGCGTTTATTTGTGCGCGAGGACGACGAGACCGAGCGAGTGACTTTTTCGTTCGTTTTTCCGAAATCGTTTACTCATTGTTTTTCTTTTTTTTCCTTTTTTTTTGTCTCTTTCATCTTCGCCCAATTTCTTCCTTTCATTACTTTTATACGTATATTGTATGTTTCCCTCCTTTTTCTCTCTCTCACTCTCGTTGCTCTGTACGTTTATCGTATGATTTTTTTTTCTTGTTGCTCGTTTTCGATTCGGCAATCGAAAACAAGCGCGCGCGCGGAAGAAAAAGTCCTCGCGAAGTATCGGAGAGCCTCGAAAAAGCGGATTTCCGGAGCGAATGCGCGCGCTGTTGTACTCCAGCCAGTCTCGGGACCCTATTTATGTTTTATATCAAATTATATAGATATATATATTATATAAATATGTGTATAAATTTCTAATTTATTTATTTAATTGATTAATTTTATTGATTTTATGATTAAAACATCATCACCACCTTAAAAAAAAATGTTTTGTTCCTTTTTTTTCACACACACACTCACCACTGCACCCGTTACATTTTACTTTCACTTATTTTTCCTTTGTTCATTCATCCTTATTATTTGTTGCTGTTTATTGTTGTACATTTTTTTGCCGACTTACGTTTGCATGCCGACATTATTTACAAAGGTAGGTGTACTTATTATTTTTTTAAGTTTTTTCTGTGTGTGTTTTAATTTAAGCCAACGTTTTTAATTTCATTTCTCGTGGAAAATCATAACGAGGCTCATAACCTAATAAGTTTTATTAAATTCGTTAATAATCTACTAATAATCTAATCAATAGTTAAAGTAAATAAAATAACATTATTCGAACATGAAACACAAAGTATCCAACACTTGCCAAGTGAAAAACGCGCGCGGGCCAGCAAAGCCCACGGCTAATTTCCTTTTCAGATTTTTCAAGCAGTATTAATTCCCTTAAAAGATCGTTTTCCCTGTCTCCCCCCCGAACTTTTCACAACTGTCTCCCCGGCTGGTGTTCGGCTTAACAAGCCCAGGATGAAAACAAGCCGCGAGACAAAAGAAGAAAACTTGGGCGCGGCAAACAAATTGAAAATACCTATTTAAAGCGAGCCTCGTTACGGTCGCTCCACGTTTTACCGTTGGCAAATTATTCTTATTATTATTATTATTTTGCACCCCGCCCCCCCCTCTTTTCGCAGCCGCTCATCTAACTTTTCGCCGCGCGCGCTCCCTTTTTTTTCATCCTCTACGTTTCACTGCCGGTTACGTCCGCGCGGCAACTTTTGCCTTTTTTCGTTAAGGCACAAAAGAGCCCGGTAAACAAGCCGACAAAAAGACAAGCTCAAGGCGAAGAGAATGAAATCTGGAAATAATGAAGAGGACGCTAAACTGCGATTCGTCACGGAGCACACTGTCAGATCCAAAATCGGCAGATTTTCAAGATCCTGCTGCGAAGAAACAGACGCTTTTTCTCTTCTTCACCACAAGCGTATATCTCGCTCGTCTCGTTACGTCAAGATTGTTTCGCGCAGGGGGTACGCGTCACTCCCCGTCTACCGGGCGAGTTTAAATATTTTTCATTGTGGGCCCCTGACACTTGTTATGGCTGTCGTTCTTATGGACACGCTCTCTGAAACTGACATTATTGTTAGCTCGCGCGCGCGCGCTTTGTGTTACGTCAGGATCGTCGGGGTTTACGTGTGGCGAGGCCGTTTTAATGAGCGAAATGGCATGACTGCACCTCGCGGGCCGGGGGCATTGTTATAATGCTAAAATAGAGAGAGAGAGAGCACAGTGTTGCGAGCGAAACTTCTGGGATCAATTAAAATTTAAATGGAATTGATAGTGGCTCTCGCTTACCGAGATGAGTTATTGTTTAAGAGAGAGCGAGAAAGAGAGTAGACGCACACCTTCTCTTTCTCTTCCGATTCGCGGGCGCGCGCAAATTATTGTTCCGTTTTCGTAATTCTGTTAATTAAGCGCCTAGGCGCTCTGGATTTCGCGATTGCGTTGTTAAAACTAGTTTGCCATTTGTACACAGTTATCGCATGGCAAAGCCTGCCTTACGCTCGCCTCTAAAGCGTTTATTTAATCGCGAATCGCATATAATTATTCGTTTGCTTCTCTTTCAATTTCGCCGAGAGAAAAGATGAAAAATTTTGTACGCTGATAACGATAAAAGCGCGCGTAGGTCTCTATATACACGTATGTATGCTCATGCAGGATGATAGTATAGCGCAACGTACTGGCGCATGAAGTTACGAATACCTAAGGCAATAGCGTATATAGCGAGAGCATATAAGTGGGCCGATCATATGCAATTTGCAGGAGGGTAAAGCGCATCGAAAAATATACGAGCGCCACAAAAGTCCTGGCTCTTCCTCTCTCTCTCTCTCTCTTTCGCTGTGCTAGCGGCATTATTAAAATTTCGTGAGATGGCTGAGGGAGGCCCGCACATGCCGCTATTAAAGCCGTTATCCTTCATCTCGCGCGCGCATAGACTCTCGGCGAGCTTGCCTCGGTTCTACTTTTTTTTTTATTCTCTCTCCCTCTCCTCCAGCTGGCAACACTAAACCACGCGTGGAGCTCCATTAACATTGCATCGAATGTAGTGGATGGGATGACGTGGGCATAACCGCGCGCGTGCATTTCGCAAAAACTCTTTGGATAAGTAGACACACCGGTGTAGCTCCGTACCAGGGCGCGGTCTTATATCCACTATAAAAGTCTTAGTGGTAAAAGTCGAGGATAATATTTGGTATACGCGGCCGAAGGAAGCGAGCATCGGAAATCGTCGGATTTCGCCGACTTTGTCGAAATTGAGCGTATGAGAAACAAAAAAAGACCAAGGCATTTAAGCTCTAATCCCCGCGAATGTTCCCCCGGAAACTCGCTTGTAGCGTATAGTCAGCTGGTGGTAAGGAAAGAAAAATCTCGCGTATATGGGTCAACGGCCGTCGAGGCGCGTAAAGTATGCAGCAGCAGCGCCGGGAATGGCGGAAACTTGGAACTCGCGGGACTCTGCGGTAAGTCGAAGCCCCGGCTGGGCCTGGCGCGCAATATTAATATCGATGCCCGCGAGAGTGTCAAAAGTTTTGGGGGCCACCGGGCGCGCTTTGCCGCCCGATACACACACACAACCTGGCCAACTTCATCGGACTCTCCTTTCCCTATATACAGCCCGTCTGCCATACCTTCGACTATATGCTTCCTAGCTGTGGCTTCGCTTATCACGAAGCTGTGGCTTCAACGCACACGCGATCCTGGGCATTTCGTGTAATATGCCGTTCTCGGTAGGGTGTACTTTCCAAAAGCTGAGCGAGCTTTATTTTTTTTTTTATTTTACGATAGTATTGGAAAAATTGTGTAATAAATAATCGAGAGCGCTTGGAATTCATGGGATCGAATTTGAAACGAACAATTAAGCGCCGAGGATCGTTAGGAGGTTTATGATACCAATTATAATTAACGATTGTCGAGCAAAGTGGCCGTGAAAAAGAAGAAGCCTATTATACAACTCGTATTACAATTTCACGATGCGGACACTCGATATTGCTTTCATCGCGTCTCTACCCTCCTCACCACACTTTCGAGGGCAACAAAAAAATTGTGCGCTTTCAAAATCGATACTTGCAAAACTAATAATCAAGCTAATTTTTCAGCGACGTCGCTCGAGTGTGCGAGCGTTAGTTATTAAAAATTCACGCTCATCGAAAAAGTTCGATTGGCCTTTGAACCGACTAGTTGCAGTGGAAGAGGGGGAGTATAAAGCTCAAAGGCTCCCCTTTGTTTCAACCAGAAATTTTCGCGCAGGGCCAAACTTTTTACGGGCTTCCATTAATAAATTACGTTCAATCGCTCATATACCTGCCCTTCCTCTTCCCGAGAGAGAGAGAGAGAGAGAGGCCCTCTTTGAGAGGCACGCGCGAGATTTTGCCGAGAGAGAGAGAAGCCCGGCTTTTCGCGTTTTTCGAGAGACGAGGGCACTCCCCGGGAAAAGTTGGCCGCGCGCGCGATATATCGACATTCAATACAAAGCCCCGGCTCTCATAATGAATCTTTAATGCTCGGCGTTCACAAAAGCCCTGCTCCCTTCCCCCCTCGAACGCCGCCTTTTCCTTCAATAAATCATTATAATCTTACTTTTATCGCTTCCTTCTCTCGTTACACACTTCGCGTCGTCTTTTTTTTCTGCTCTCGCTCGGTTATACGCGTATATATCGTTGAAAGAGAGAGGGAGAGGCGCAGCTGGTGAGAAATACTCGCGGACGTAATGAAACGTCGCTACATCACGCGGCGTGCCGAAGGGGTTTTTCACCGAGTTGAAGCGATATCCCAACCCCCCTCCTCCTCTCGCCGCTCCAGCCGCGTATTTCTTCGGCTTCTTATTTCTTTATTCTTCTTCCGCTACCACTACCACCGCTACTTTTTCTTCTTCTTCTTCTTCTTACTTCTCCGCTGGCACTTTTTCGTCCTTGGTTCGCGGCCACTTGCAGACTTCAAACTTGCGCCGGACATTCCAGTACAGAGAGAGAGCTGCCCGTACTTATGCGTCCGACGGCTGCGGCCCTTGGATCAATATTATGCAGCAACGGCTACTGTAGACTACCCCCTTTCCCTTCTCAGCCACCTCCACCGCCCTCCCCCATTCCTCTGCTGTACCCCCTTGCCTCCCTGGAGAGTTTTGAATACGTGTTTTGGTTTATGATAAGATAAAAGTTGTGCCGTGAGGACTAGCTATTAAGTTTTTGCGAATTAAGAATGTTTGATGGTTTTAAAATGTTTTTTCAACAATTTCCGGCATTAACCCTATACACACGGCCCACTTTGTCGGCCGGCGTATTTAGAGCGGTAAACGCGCGCTTAGTGAATAATTCTTTTATAAGGAAGCGGATGCAACAAGATAAACTGATAATTTCGTAGCGTTGAATTTTTTTTCTCGACTATTTATATACACAAAGTGCTTTGTGGTTGAAATTTATTTTTTAACGACAAAAAGAATCGATTATTATTGCGGATATTAGCGTTATATCTTCGAGGCAATGTTTCTCGATGACATAATAATTAATTCAACGTCTATTATGTCGCTTGTTGTCGCTGCCGCGTATCATTATAATATTATCCCGCAAACGCGCGTAACGTATTCTTTTGTTCGCGCTCTCGGGCGAGCCGGTAAAAATAATAATAATAATGATAAAAAAAATGTAGTGATTGATCGACGCTTATCGATTATTAGCGAGTGACCAAAACGAGGTAAAAAGTTTCTTTTAAAAGCATATTTCACGTCGAAAACTTTGATGAAACGGCTAACGATTATTTATGAAAAGCGAAACATTTATTTAAATCTTTTCATACAAATACACTCCGATTATTTTTTCACCGGAATCCATTTTTATTGTTATACCGATAGATTTTCCGTATTTTTGTGCGCTTATACGAGTTAATATCGAATAAGCTCAATACTCGGGATTTTTCGAAATTATGCAGCTTGTCACGCGTCTTGAAATACAGTTTTTTTCCAAACCATTAATTTTTTAAAACCACGCATAAATTTTACAGTCAATAGAATTTTAAATTAAAAAAATTAAAAAAAAAAGAGAGAGAAGCTCACGGGAAGTCGCGCTCGCTAACGTCAATATTTGCAACTAAAATTCTCAAAGTCGTGAACTTTAATTAAAACCAAATTTAATTACCTCAACAGCCAATACCAGCGCACCCCCATCAGCATTTAAAAATAAATTTGCGACCCATCAAGAAAACCAAACCCTGGAACCTCTTCCCAAGTGAAAAAAACAGAAAAGCTGAAAACTTCGCTTTTTATTTAACTTGTCAGAGAGAAAGCTCAGGGGGAGGATCGGCAAAAGAGCATATCCAAATAACGGGCCACAAATTAAACTTGGCCTCCAACTAAGGACTCGCCGAGACAGAGAGAAGCGTGTACGAAGCATCGTGTCTCTCTGGTCCCCAAGCCTTCCGGGCGTACGCGCTTGACGAATGCGGTTCTCCGAATGTCTTCAGCCCGGCATCCGTGACGCATGAGAGAGGGAGGGGTTGCGGCGTGCACGTATGTCTTAACCGCGGCGATAACTTAGCCGCACCGGCGAATTATGCCGGCACGAGCCCGATAAATCTCCGGTTCGGCAACAGCTGTGCGTGCCTGCGCTCACTCTCTGACTCCTAAGCTCCTCCCGCTTGCTACAGCCGTCAACGGCCGTCATAAAGTGCGGTCGCTCAGAGAGAGAGAGAGAGAGAGAGAGAGAGAGAGGGCCAGTCCTTATGTCTATCCGGTGCTTAAACTCTCGCGGACATATGTTGGCACGAGCTTACGAAATCTTACGTATCGCTCTTCTTCTCCTTCTTTGAAAAATGAGCTGAACCGTATGGGGGATCGATTGCTATTCGGAGGCTGTTAACGAAAGCGATGAGTAAACCGAGCCTTATACTTCGTGTTAGTATAGACAATACGTATAGCGAACGAATACGTACGTGTTATTATTACGAACGTGTGAATATACATTACAGAGTTGATGACGAGAAGCGCGCGTGGGTGGCAAAGCATAAGCGTCTGCATCAGCGAGGCTGCCTCTTATTTTCCGCAAGGTTAGATAATAAAGCCCGACTGAAAGCTCCATTCCTCAAACCCTTAACGCCCGTATCGCGGCGCATCACCCTGGGAAATTTATTTTTTATCTCCGTAAGAGCAGCGTATACCTATGCGGCGCGCAGTCATGGGAAGGTGTGTGGGATGTGGAAAAAAAAGAAGCGCTCGCGGCTTTATCCCACCCCCGCAAGGAAGCAACAGCAGGGGTAGTAACATACAGTTCGGCATAAATATGGAAGAAAAATGTAAAACCGAATACGCGAGGATGATGGTGATAATAATAATAAGCGCAAGAATAAGGAGGCGAGACGCCTTCGCGGCTGAAAAGATAGTTGGCTGCAAGCTCGGGTATAAAATTGAAAACGAATTCCCGCCGGCTCAATTCTTCTAGCTGAGCCCTCGAGGGGCTTTCCCTCGTTCCTCTTTACAGCAGGCTCGTTCGAATGTGCAGACGCACACACACACACACAAGTCTCTCGTAGCTGCGCCTCTCCCTTAGTGGCGATTAATGAAACGGATAAAACGTCGAGCTTGCAAGCGCCGGCGCTCTTCTGCGGTCGGAGGGGGGGCATCGATCGGAGTAGCGCGTTGGTAATTATCGAAAAGGGATCAATCACGCGCTTAGCCCGGCATCCGGCTGATCCTGCGGACTCGCGCCTGGTCACGCGATGGACGAGTGCACGGGAGAAAGAGCCGGATGGCACTCTCGACCCCAAAGAAACGCTACGACGACTCGACGGTAATTCGCTCGATAACGACGTCACCCTCTTCCACCGAGCTATGTCGTCTTTTTCTTTATTCCGCTTGTTCCCAAAGATGTCTGTGTGTTGCACTTTCCCATGTGTGTCTGTGTGAGTGCGAGTGTTCGTTTGCAAGAGCCGGACTTTATCACGACGATGTCTTGATTCTGAAGCTCTCTCGGATGCTTGCGAGAGCAGTCGAGAGGCCAGGATTTTTACAATAGAAAGGAAAGTTCGGTTTTTCGATCAATGCACGTTTCTTTTTTTTAGGGGAATTGGAGTTCGTAAAAAAGGAAGGAAAAAATACTTCGGTCGGGGATATTATAAAATTTTAATTGGCACGCAATTGTTCGTATACTTGAAAAAAAAAGAAGAGACAGAGCCAACCTCTTAAGCGTAAAGCCTCGAGAGAGAAAGAAAAAAAGCACGAGTAGGGTCACAAAAAGGTCGGATTGAAAAATGAAGTTGCAAGCCCAGCCGTACGCGTCACGTCCCATAAAACATACCGCCTTCGAAATCATCGTCCGCGGCTCGTATAACAGCCAGACCCAGTGAAAGAGAGAGAGAGAGTATGGTGGAAGGAAAGCGTCGTGCCCCCATCAGCTTTCTCTCTCCTTCTCGTCTTTTCCGCTGACAGTCGCTAGATTTTTCTCGTCACGCCTCGACGCAAGGCCCCGGCACGATCATCGTTCGCTCGCCTTAAACGTCCTCTCTCTCTCTCTCTTGCCGTATACGAGCACGTAGAGCAGCTCCGCACTCGGTCAGCCGAACCGGGCGAGCGTCGTTCGCTCACCTATATATACCTTTTCTCACTCGCTTCGCTTGACAAGGGTCGGCGAAGGGGACGAGACGCAGGCAAGGGGAGGGGGGGACGAAGATCGAGTGTCGTTGACGTTGCCGTCAACGATTTGTGATATCGTTGACGGGCCGTTCTCCCTCTTTTGCCATCGTACCTTCCTTTGCGAGCACTCGCCTCATTAATTTCGAGTCGAGCCGGCCTGAGATAGCGTAGGTTCAGACAGAGAGAGAGAGAGAGGCCAACACGAGCCCACCGGACTGTGAGCCGATGCTCTCGTTCCGCTACCGTATAATGTCATGCTCTACCGAACTACCGGCCGGCTCTTCAAAGCAGAGAGTTAAGCTGTTACGCTCTCTCTCCCTCCCTCTCTCGCTATCTCTCTCTCTCTGGTAGAGTGAGGTTGGACAGGGGGAAGGAGCGACGCTACGGACCTATAATGAGCGATATTGAAAAGGTTTTTTAAACAGAGATAGTTGACAGTTTTCGGCTGGAGGGGCAATTTACGCTGGCGTGAAATAATGAGTAAAATATTATTCTTTCAGATGTTATAAATTAAGTTATCGATATATGACAAAAAAAAACAAGCGTTGAAATTTTTCAAATACGTTACGTCCAATAATTTTAATTGACTTTTGTTTGATTACCTCAACTTCGCAAGTTATTTATTTCGTTTGTGTATGTAAACAAGATTCGAATATAGCTCGGTTGATTGTAAAATTACCGTGAAATTTCAGTCGGTTCATAAAAAAAATATTGTACGACTCGATATAATGAAGCAAACGAGCGCCTGTCTGACTATACCCGACTTTTTCCACTGTTTGGCGTAAAATGCCGTCAATGCGGAACAACCTATAATTTCAGCATTGTCGTAGTAAATTTAGTAGCATATCCCCCCATCGATCAATACATAAATAAACTTCCACTTCTTATAACCCTTTTAACGCGATAGAGAGAGTGACGCGGTAACGGGATGTCCATACATAGAAATAATGACCCATAATCACGAAATAATTAATAAAGCCCGGCCAGGTAGAGCAAAGTACATCTCTCCAATCCGGTACACGAGGTAAACTGTCAAAGCCAGCGCATCTCATACACGACTGCGAAACACTGCCGTAGTCAGTGCGAGTACGCGGACATTATTTACGCGAGACAGACAGAGAGAGCAAATTTTTCCAAATGAACACTCACCGGATAGCCCCCGTTCTCCGGGGCACACGAGCGTTAAAGCGTCGAAAGAAAATTATCACCTGTTACGGGGGGGGGGGGGGGGGGGGATTTTCCATCGGCTACGCGCGGCACAATCGGCTAATGCAGGCCGGAGCGAGTACTCCCTCTCTGGCTGTCGGCCCGGGCTAAATTCATTCGGCGCTCGGGATATTGGATTTTTCTGGCTCGCTGACTCATAAAACACGCAGGCGCGCATACAGATTCGGACAAATTCGCCGGGACCCTTTTTCTTCTTTTTTAAATAGAGACACGCGCTCGCGCAGGAGGCAGCACCCCATCCCCCACTCTCCCGCGATTGCGAGCTTTGCAAATAACGCGCCGGCAATTTGCGGAGGCCTTTGAGGTCGTCATTGCTGCCAGAGCGCTTGGGGGGTGCCGAGAGAAGGCGCGGGCAGGAGGAGGAGAGGATAATAAATGGCTTGCGGCTCATTGGAAATACGCGTATCGGCCCGTACGATCGTGCAGGCCGCGACGTTATTGCGGAATACGCACACACACGTACTGCGGGGGGCTAAAAGTGTGTGGCTCGAGCTCTCGAGTGAAAGCGCTGAGTGCTAAAACTGTTTTTTTCCTTTTTTTTTAGAGCTGAAAAATTACTGGTTTGCCGCTGAGCGTCGTATTGCTGGGGTTTGGGGGCTGGCAATGCGGTGTTTACGCTGCGCCCGAGAGCTATGTAATGCATTGTGTACTTTCTCTCTCTCTCGCGCGTAAGGTTGCGGCGGGTATTTTACTGGCGTTTGATGCTTAAATTTTTAACGCGGCCTTTTTTCATGCTTTCGCGGGTAAATAAGAAAGGGAGATAACGATTTTTTTTTCTTCGGCGGTTGATAAATATTACACGGTGAAAATTATTTTTTACCCGTAGTTTTTTTAATTTTTCAAACGAGTATACGAAATATGGACAATGTTTACAATGTCCTCGTCATTTTTCGGTATGTATATTTTTTTAATGAATATTAAAATTTCATTTTTTTTCGCTGCAAGTTCAATATTGTTACATTATGTTAAAAAGGTAATAAACTTTCCGACTTTTTGACTTTTAATAATTTTAATTGAATAATTCTGAATTAATATGCAATTAACTTTAATATGTGCTCGGGCGGGAGAATCAAATTTTCCTCAAAACTACCTTATAAATATTTTAATAAGACCGTTTAAATTAAATTTATAATTTTTTCCAAATTATATATAAACTTAATTACAAGTCAAAGGGGTAAAAAAATTCTTCTGCATAGCCGAGTTTTTCTAAAGGCCAGTGGCTTAAGGGTAATCTGCTTAAAAACATATAAACTATTTTAAAATACATGCTAAGTAAAAACGGATTAGCCGGTAACCTATGATTATTGCGCGAACGCGGTTAAAAAAAAAAGTAGGTTCTCCAAAGTAATAAACCTCCAGGCAAGCCAGAAGCTGTTGATAAAAAAACTAGTCCGAACAAATAAAAATATATTGATATTTTTAAAATTTCCTTCGGCTCGACTGGTTCGTTCAACACGCGATGACTTTTAACTACAATAATAAAAAATTTTATCCAGCCATCCGCTAAATCTATATGCACATCGATCGCCAGACTAAATAAACCGCACATTTTTTACCACAGAGCTAATGCATGCGTCATTATTGAAAAAGCCATGACTTTTGCGAACCGATTACCCTAATATCCTCGCCGACCTAAAATAAAAAAGACAAAAACTAAAGAAGTCGCGCTAGGGCAGCAAAGCACAATATTCAAGACCGAAATCTATTCAACATGCAGAGCTAAAATATCGGGCTAACTAAACGAAAGATCATCAGGGCGCTCGGACGAGGCGGTATAGAGTACGGGCAATCATTCGAGATCGTTAATCGCCGCATACGCGCGACTAATTTCATCCGAGCCTTTCTGCCGGCGAGAGCCTCGCGCGACACCCGCGCCTCCTTCCACTCTCGTTCCTAGTTTGCGCATTAGCCGTTCTGGTACGCGCGAGCAAGCCAAAATCACGCAGTTCGCCTCCAACGCTCCCCCCCCCCCTCCCTCAGGATACTCGGGACAAATACGGGCCGCGTGAACGCTAATCAATCGATCCCCGCGGTCGCGCGCGCGCCCGCTTTCTCTCTCTCGAATCACAGGGAATTTTCGATGACCGGCTGGTGCGCCTCGGGAGCACCTGGGCGAGCCGCGATTATTACGCTTCAGCCCCGTAGGCGATTCGCTTCGGCGGAAGCTCGACCGACCGTACACACTCTCTCTCTCTCTCCACCTCTCGTTCTTCCTCTCTCTCTCTCTCTCTCTCTTTTTGGTCATCGACGGCAATTTTCCTTCTTTTTCATTTTCCGAATTTTTTTCGGGCGCAGCCCTCTCTCACTCCGGATAGAGCTCGGCTTTTTTTTATCGAGCGGCGCTCATTAACACGGATGCTCCGAGCGCCCGCTGAAGATTATCTCGCGGGGCCTACACGCGCGTTTCGTGGAAAGCGCAATTTTCACGGGCAAATTGACGCGTTTGCAGCTGAGCGCGCGGGGCGCGCTGATTGCGCTCGTGGAATGCTGAGCGGGCTCGGCTGCTTCTCTCCGTCCCCCTCTTCTTCTCATCCCCTACTCTCGGCGCTGCCAAGCTAACGTTGACTAATTTCGCGCTGTTTTTTGGCCGGCGCGCGAATTGAATATTGAATGAGCGTGAAAAATGCGCGCGTAAAATAAAAAGAGGCCAAGCCGCGCTGCCTCGGAGTTTCGCTGAGTCTGCAAAAGCTCTGGGTTTGTTTTTTGTTTTTTTGTAAGAGCATGAGTCAGTGGTAGTCAATTGGAGGTGAGGGGGGGGGAGTGTTTTGATGTGCTCGTGGTTGATTATCGGGTTGTCGGCTGGATGGAAACATGATGGTTTAGTAAAATACTGGGTCGATGTGTTGGAATAGGGGGAGGTTACATGACGCGTGGTTGTTGGGTACACGCTGGCCAATCAGATTTGACAAATATTGCCACAAGGGCTTCCGAAGGCCGCATCTTGTTTTTACAATTTTTTTGGGGAGTGGAAGGGATTTTCGAACGCCAGGCCGGTTTTTGCGTTTTTTTTTGTTCATGTAACTTGGAAAATAACGGACGAGAGCAAAAATGTTCTGAATTGTTAAATAAGATTCACGCTTGTGGTGCGGTTGAAAAGAGGAGGGGCATGCAAAAGTCCGTTTGTACATACACGCGCGTTTAACAAATCTATGTGGCAAACGCGCAAACTTTGTTCCGTGCTCTCTCTCTCGCGCCGGCAAAAACGCGCAAAACTAAAATCCCCGAGGTGCAATCTCGTACTTATGTCAGCTTTCGCGTGGGAATATCAGGACGTTGAGATATGTCCCACGGAAGACTCATAATTACAATTTCAAATTTGAAACTTGAAAGTTTGACAGCCAAGACTTGCTGTACAAGAAAATATGTCAACGATCTTTTTTTCCCCCCCCCCACCCACAATGCTTCTGCTTCCTGATTCTCTTTATTTTTCAATTATCAAAATTTAATTTAACGGCTAGATATACGTTAAGCGCATAAATTTTCAAACCGTATACTCGCATAATTTAAAAATACAATTACATCCACGGCACAATATCGGTATGCGTCTCTTTGGCTTGCCTGGCATTCGGAGCACGTCCGTCAGCCAGTGATTAGTTTGCAGTCTCGACACTTCTCCCGAACTGGCCTAGTCAACCTGCCGATTTGAGTCACGAGTAAAAGTTTCGACAAAGTTAAATTGTCAATAACACCGATATTATACCCACATAACAAATTATCTCCAACATATTTTTCTTAAGAAAACTCAAAATCCTGTAGTTCACCTCCTTTACCCCGGCGTATAATAAAAGTTGGAATTTAGTTAACGATATATATGTGCCTATATTCGATGAACTTACGCATTAGCAGAGAGAGAGAGTGAGGCCTAAAGCACTCTCCGAGGGTTATTAATAATTACTCGAGGCCTCCGTCAAAACCTGAGAGCCATGATTCGGCGTCAGCGTCAATTTCCGCCCGGATAATCCTCGTGCGCGTAAGCGCGCGCGAGAGCTCCCTGTACATTAGATTTTAGCCGTATGGCCGAGATATGTAATTACACGGTGACGGGTGTCGCTGGCTATTTGCCGGAATGCTTGGCTACGCGCGCGCGATAGTGCATTATCGGCCGATCGGCCGCCCAAAAATTTCATCGATCGCACGGGAGATTGATGGTGTACACTCGGTTGAATTCAAGGAGGAGGGGGGAGTTTAGCGGTGTTGAGAAATTTTTGGTATTTTTGAATTGTCGAATGAACGCGTGAATGAAAGCTCACTTTTTAATAGTTAGGCCTGTATAACTACTATTATCAAATAAATAGTCAAAACTAATGATGTTACAGAATGGAAAATAGTTTGATATTTATTAAAGAAGGATTACATGAGAATATTATTTGTTACAAATCTAATTAATATTAAAAAGTACATAGAATGATAAAATGCTTAGAAAATTTATGCCCCGCGCATCATTTCTTGAAACACCGTCTGGCATACTTAAACTGAGTCATTGACTTTTTCATCAGAGGAGTCAACTTTTTCGCTTTGCCCGGGCACGTTTTTGCCTTCGAAGGCGTTTTCTCGTTATTATTTTTCACAGGCGTCTGGGTTGGTGCAGGTACCGATTCTTCGGAAAGTGTATCGACCGTGGAAACATCGTTTGCACGTACGATTTTCACCGAAGCCGAAAACGACGTTACAGAGTCGTTTTCTGCTTTGGCTGCAGGTGGATGGGATCTTTTCTTACAAACCTTTTTATCGATGTTTTTAGTTGCTTCAGAGCTGCGTTTTTGCTTCGTATTAGCCTTCACTTTGTTCTCCGGTGGTGTTTCGCTGAAAACGGGTTCGGCTATCGGCAATGGATCTTCGATGAATTTGCTCGATTGCGGCGGTGGAATAATGCCCATGGATTGCCTGATTTTTGCTGCCACGGCATTCAGCTCCTTCTCGTCTGGTTTTCCTAGCGTCCACTTTTGCTCGAAACCGTTGTACATCTTGTTCCAATCTCTGACGATAATCCTGCTTGTCTCGTCTTTTATACTTACAGACTGTCCCTAAAAACTTGGGATTAAAATTCACATTCGTCTCGGAAATTGTCTCAATATTATATTGATGTACCTGAGGTAACCCTACGCTAAATTTCTACTCACTTTTGTTTATGACGACATTAAAAACGTTCATCAGGTAAGACCAGGCGACGCTTCTTAACGATCAGGTCAACTAGCCAGCCCGCGGGTACGCTAATTTCAGTTCTACCTATGAGCGTAGGTCAATCCTTATAAACCCAGCAAGTTCACATACGACGAGTAATTCAGTTTCCGCAGCCGGTCTGCACAAGTGTCCTTTGGAGTTTTTTCGTCGCCTAGAAGTCAGAGAGTCGTACCGAATACAGCCATGGAAAATCAAGAGGATATTGGTATCACTCTGGACAAGAACACCGTGGATCTCTCCGTATTCCTGGACGAGGAGACTGACATGCTGATAACTCAAATAGAGACGAGTGATCAGTTTCTATCTGACGAGGATCGACGGCTCAACGCCATAGCCGCGAAAATTCGCAGATCCATCAAGGCCGTGCAGCCGGCGAGGTCGAGTAAGTTCATCGATAATCTGCCGCAGAAGGCCGAGCTCGTCACCAAATCCTTGCCGGATAAGAACGCCAAGGTCGAGAAAAAGAGACGGCGCAGTTCGAACGAGTCGACGGGAAGTTCCAAGAGTACCGGCAGCGACGCCACCAAGTCGAGGAAATTGTCGTCCGAAGACGAGCAGAGCGTTTCCGTAACATCCTTTTCGGCTTCCATCAGAATCGTACGCGTCAACGATACTTGGACCGTCAATCCGGCGCCCAAGCCGAAGAAATCGGTATCACCGCCGCAGACGAGCGTCGCCAATGGGCCCGACGAGAAAGCTGGCCTCAAAGAAAAGCCCTGCCCGGCCAAGCCTAAGAAGCTCGCACCTATGATGAAAAAAGTAATGAGCCAGTTCAAGTATTCGAAGCAATGCTACCGAAAATGACGTATTACCTAGTGTTACGGACAGCAGGAATACGGGGATTCGGATTGCGCGGCTCAGGGGCTCGCGTCGTACGCGACAATATTAAGATTGTCGATTTTCGAAAAAATTATTATTTGTATATTTGTAAAAACGAGACAAAGGATTTTTATTTATTTCAGATGAAAGTTTAAATCAATGAAAATAAAATTTGTATAGAGAATAAAAACCATAAACTGTTATTGACCTGCGTGTCGATTAATTCTACAGAAAGTTTAAAACTTTTTCCGTATCCCCGAACGTACCCATTAAAAATTTCGTTCGTTTAAAGCGTTACATTAAGTCGCTTATAATTTCATTATCCTTTACATTTCAATGTTTGCCTTCGCCGCGGCAAATATTAACCGAGGCAAACGACATACTTAATGTACTTGTACCAGCCGAGGTTTTATTTGCGCCTCATCGGTTATTCATCATCGTTTAATGGTTTTATCAAATTGATGGATCTAGAGCTGTGCCAGGCGCGTAATCGTATATCTCAAATTATCTGTCACACCGAGTTAATCGGCTTAGGCAGTAAATACGTGCGAATACTAGTCTATATTTGGAGGCAAAGTTGCGCGCGTTCATTTTGAAGATTATTACCATAGCGTACGTTTGACAAATTGACAATAATCGGTATACACGCCTATAATACACGCTCTCCCTCTCTCCCATATGGCGTGTAAGTAAAAGAGCAATATGTCTTCGAATATTGATCGCACGCATAGCGTTGCAGCAGTTGTTGTTCCAATCGATGATATTCCCTCCAAATCCACGTTTAAATCTTCAAACTCCCGACGTTCGACTTGTTCCTCTCCTCTTTACAATCTCGTGCAACCTGTGAATTTATTTTTCAAATCGAATCGAAAAAACCCTATTAAAAAATCTACATCAGAAGCAAGAGAGCATTCAGAGCTCCAAGCGGGTATACAGAGGCAGTATAGCATTCAAGCGAGATAATCAATTTCCAGTATCTGGCAAGCAGGCTACATCAGGCTCGGAAAAGTGTCAGCTATCGTGAAAGTAGCGAAGCAGAAGCTCCAGATCGGTCCCAACCGGGCGCATCGGCTCATGCATACATGAGAGAGGGGGGGCATACTGGTCGGGGAGGAAGCGACAAAAGCCGAGTATAGAGAGAGAGGA
Organism: Anagyrus pseudococci; assembly: GCA_030522585.1. Taxonomy (NCBI): domain Eukaryota; kingdom Metazoa; phylum Arthropoda; class Insecta; order Hymenoptera; family Encyrtidae; genus Anagyrus; species Anagyrus pseudococci. Next base: position 30,815 of record JAPYYQ010001553.1, read on the forward strand.
GGGAGTAGTGCAGTGCCGCTTGCGAATCCCAGAGATCTTTCACCGGACTATGCGGCACACAATAAGCGGCGTATCGGTAGGGGGGATCGGCGGGGGGGGGGAGCGGGGGTGCGCAGCGTGAAATTATGCCAGGCGTCGCCGGCACGGCAGGACCTCCAGCTATCCCTCCCTCCCTTTCCAGTCGGCGCGCGTCCCGTGACTGGCTTTCTCTATCTATCTCTATCTCTCCCGCGTGCATAATCGGGCGAGGAACGTGGGCTGAGCCTATACGCGGAAGCGCCGATTCGGATGCAAATTCCGTTTTGCATTTTGTCGCGTAACGCTTTGCCGCGACGCATCGGCGCCTCAAACAAAGAGCCAGAGAGAGAGAGAGAGAGAGCGCTACGTCAGACGTGACGAGAGACCAGCAAAAAAAAAATAAAAACCGACGGCTGGTATAAGAGGCGAAAGATTGATTCGATGGAGAGCCGCGATCGGGATAATGAGCTGGGAGGAAGGGTAAAGGAGTGCGGGGAGATTCCTTTATCATCCTGAAATTGGATTGTGATACGCGGATGGGAACAAATTTTTAATTGGACGATGAACTTTTCAGCTGATGGTTTTTATCTCGGAACGCATAACGTCTATCTCTCTTCGATACACGCGCGCACGCTGCCTGCGTTTGTCGTTTTAACGGAAACATTTCGACGAGCGATGCACGCTGGTATACAGAAATTTGCCGATTTCACAAAGCCAAATTGCTCCGGGGTGAAGGCCGAATGACCACACACACACCGCTATGCATGGATTTCAATTGGAACTTGTTTCTCTCGTTGTTTTTCCATCATTTCTTTATTCTTCTTGCCCTTTTTAAATCTCGACAATTAATTTAAGGTACAATGGCGCGCATTAGCGCAACGTTTTCTCTCCCCCTCTCTCGACGAAAAAAGCCGAGCGCACTTCGTGACTGCGGCGTATCAGGCGCGCGCGCACAAAAGAAAATGTATTAGCGCGATATAACGAATCGCGGGCAAAAATAAAAGAGAGCGGTAAAAGCCCAGATGGGTAAACAAAGAAAATGAAGAAAAGCTAAAAAGAAGAAGGGCCGGGGCAAGGTAAACGTCTCCGAACAAGCGGAACAAAAGAAATGCTTTCGAAAATCGCTAAAAGCGCGAGCGTAAACAAGAGAGCAGCTCTCTCGAGCTTGTGCACGATAGATCGCGAAGAAAAGCGAAACCAAGTGAAAGAGGGTGTAGAGGGTGAGAGGGTTATAGGCATAACGAGCGTTCCGGGAAAACATTGGCAGGCTGTAGGTATACGACGTGCGATTATACGATGCTTAACGCTTTGCTATTACACGAGCACTCTGTGGTTGCCCGTGTAATAGCTCCGTTGAAAAGTCAAAATGCAGCGAGGCTACACTCACTCTGCGCCCGTGGGATGATGATGACGAATACGCGCGGATTACAGGGTCGAGCTTGCGGGTTTTTCGCGCGTGCGCTGTCGGCCTATTTGCTATCGCGTCTATAGCTTTATTTTTCGTCAGCGCGATTCTCTCTTTTTGTTTTCCTTTTTAATCACCGCGAAATCGAAATCGCTTGTTCGCCGCCAAATCGGCTTCGACGCTCGTTCGAAGTGATTTTTCGTAAGCCTTTGAATATTAGCTTTTTTTTCTCCCTCAACGAACTATTTATCTGGGCAAAAGGGCAAGAGCACTCCACTCGAAACTCCGGCATAACTATAGAAAGCATCAAATACACGATCATCCGTGTTTATCCCGTTATTTATCGGCTATAATCTCCTTCCTTCAAGCTGAAAAGAGGGTCGATTACGTTGATACGGTACATACAAACACCACATAGCTCCGCATCTAATCCATATCAATCGAGCAAATTACCCGAGGCAGAGAGTGTATATCAGCAATAAAGCGGCATCGGGCTCTGTATATGAAAAGTACGCGGGAGCCGGGCAGGCAGCCGAGCAGTCAGGCAGGCATCTCATCTAACCCGATTATAAACAACATCACTGCGATTTCACTGAGAGAACGAGAGAGAGAGAGAGAGTGTGAGGGAGAAAGAGAACAGTGCGCGCATACGGACAGCCTTTCTCTCCCTGCCCGTCGTGTCCCAAAATATGTGTAGCATTGGCTGGAGGCTTGCATCGATTAGCCGTCAAAGCGATCGTCGCGGCAAAGTGCGCGCCTCGGGCCAAACAGACCCCCTCCCCTTCCCACGTGTATGTACACTATACGCGAAACGAGTCGATACGTATATACTGCCGGCTGAATTATTGAAAATGACTTCGCGGAAGGTACAGAGCTCGAGGAGGAGGTGGAAGGGTGAGCGAACGTGCGCAGCAGCAGCAGCTCATAAAAAGTCATGAGCGCAATCTCCCCTCGAGGGGTGAAAGAGAGAGAGAGAGACGCTAGAAGCAGCAGCAGCGTTGGTAGCCGGTACAGGCGAACCTAGCGAATTTAATGAAAGGAACAGGGCCAGTAGCCGGTGCAGCGGCCACGAGACGCGGAGGCACGTGAGATCGGCGTCGGCGCGTTCCCCGGCAAAAGCCCCGGCACTTTATGGCTTTCATTAAAGCGCGTTGCCGCCAGCGCAAGACCGAGACTTCCACCCTCTTCTCTCTCTCGCTCTAACCAACGCCTGGTCCACTCGGGACGTCTTGCGACCGCGTACTCCCCCTCCCCCCCCCCCGATACTTCTTCGCCAAGTGTACGCGCGCTTGCCGAGTTTGGTTATATAAAGGACCGGAGAACGCGGCTGGGTCTCTCTTTCTCTCTCTCGGGTGCAAAGGCTGCTGCATATACGGGGCGGCGACTCGGAGAAATATGCGGCCTTGGCACTTTCCACCTTACAAGTTTTTAATTGAAATTTCCCTGTGGCGAATGTCGAGTGGCCGCACACGGTTCGAGAGAGAGAGAGAAAGAGAATTCCGTAGAATCGAGTCTAGCGAGAGAGAGAGAAGAAAAAGTTTCGCACTTCGCGCCGTTTGTGGCTTAATTTGCGGGGAGGTGAAAGGGCGATGTTTGAAAATTTGGCGCCGTTATAACCGATGCTAATTTTCAATTGCGCCCGTTCTCATGGGCTGTGAAAATTACGGTCGGTCTTTATTCTCGCGTATAAAACACGCGGGATTACCCGAGTGGTTTTTTTTTCTTTGTATATAGATAATTTATGTACGCGCGGTGACGATAAGAAGAGGCCAAAACAAAAAAGATCAAGAGAGAGAAAAATGGAAAAAGGACGCGGAGCGTTAATGCTCGTCGGAATAATTGAAAAATGACTAGTGGCTAACGAAGTGTTTATCTTGCAGCGGCAAAAGAGAGACAGAGCGAGAGAAGAAGATGGACGTCGAAAGGCGAGAGAGGGGATGAGCAAAGAAAGCTCGAGCTGTAATCCGCAAAGCAGCGCACATTCATAAATTATCAGAGGCAGGAGAGGAAACGAAAGTGCGAGAGAGAGAGAGAGAGAGAGAGAGAGAGAAAATCGTCCATCCGTAAAAAGACGAAAAATATACGAGCGCCGAGTGCGGCTGGGAATATAGAGGGGTAAGGGATGGAAGAAGCGGTAGCCGAAGTAACCGGTCCTACTTCCGCGGCTAGCCAGACGCTGGAAGGAGGAGGAGAGCGAGTCGGTGTGTTTACACGTGCGGACGATTCCGCGGGCGATGAATCCACATTAGGCCGACGTATTAAAGCATATAACGACCTGCCGGACTGGGGGGGCCTAACGAGCGGATGAATGCGCACGCGGAAAGCCTGGGCAAAAGGTTATATGTAGGTGAGAGAGAGCTGCTGGCTCTTAAATCCTCCCTGGCTTTCCCTGGAATTACCTCGGCTCTCTCTCTCTCACTACCTTGGCGGATCAGCGCTTTTTATCATCTTCTGTATGCTCCGCAGCTTTGACGAATCGATGTGTGGCTAATTTGACGGATCGCAATGCGAGCTTGTGGGTGTGTGTTGTGACGGACTTTCATCCCTCTGGCCGCGACTCTCAACGCTCGCCGACCGAGAATTAACGTATACAGATGGATACGTCGAGTAATATGTTTCTTGCTGGCTTGGTCAGAGGCTTTCGCCGGCCGACCGCGTAATCCCTTGACTCGTGCCTCTTACGGTCGCGTATACCAGCGAAAGTGGGGGACATTTTGTGTATTCGATTGATTCATTAATAATTTTTATTTTTTGATTATTTATTTATTTATTTTTTCAAATTGTCAATTTTCAAGTCGATAGAATACTTGCGTAACGGACGAACGAAGAAAGCTTTCACGCCAGATGAAGCGAGAGAGAGAGCCGTTGCAACAGCAGCAGCTCGAGAAAGCTTTAACAAGCCGAGGAGGGGGTTTCCGGGCGCATAATAATTTCCAAGAAACACGGAAAATCTCTTTTTACCCTGACCTCTTATTCATTTCCCTTAGCTTCCTTACTCAGCCCCCAGCTCCCTTTTTTTTCTCTTTTTTTCATTCTTCACTCAGCTTTCCGCACCTCGCTCTCTTTTCTCCCTTTTATCCCGTACGCTTGTATAAAGAAAAACGATTAAGCATTTACAGCGTTACCCGGGGATTTTTGTTCATTAGAAACGTACCCGCTGCGATCCTCTTATCTTCAATCTCGTACCGATGGTATTTCCTATATTCTTTTTCTTCTTTTTTTCTTTGTTTCTATACCGTGTTGACCTTCTCATGATGAACCCTCGGGTCGAGGTGTAAATTGATTGTTAGACTATGGGGAAAAACGTGCAAAATTATCGCAGAGGTTGGAAATGATCGAAAGGAGAGAGGAAAAATTTGAATAACTCTTTAATCCAATGATTATCTAAAATCATTAATTTTCAGGAATTTAATAAAATATGAAAATCTTCAACTCGAGCGAATTTCATTTTATTTTAATTGCAAAACGAAATTGCAATTTCATGCAAAGCGAAGCTGCTACGCGTAGCTTTTCAACCGAATATATAGTATATATTACGTAGGTTCTTTAATAAATCCGGCAATAATTAGCCTCTTCGCCATTCTTATTTACTTCATAAATGGAGCAATGAAAATGAATTTCTGTTCTTACGTCGTAACAGAAGGCAAGCGCAATTATTACATAACGCTATCGCTCTGGGCCCAAACGATTTTACGTCACTCAGCGTAATTATGTTTCTTAATGAAGAAGAATTGTAATCCCATTAGAGTCGCTGAAAAATTTAAAGAAAGAAAAAAGGAGGAAACAACTCGTCATCGCGACGAATAACACAAAGTGTAATTGCTTCGAAATCGGAGGAAAAATCTTCATAAAGCAATAAATTCATATCGCTCGAAATATGTAAATCGGGGGAGAGGAAGAGAGAGAAAAGGAAAACGAGAAAATAACGAAAGCAGCGGGAAGATTCGCAAAGCCACGAGCGATAAAAGAAAAAGCGAATCAGTCGGGAAGACAGTAAAAAAAAAATGGAAAAGAAATCAGAATTTCATCCGCAAAGACGAGCGAGCGAGCGAGAGAGTGGCATAGATAGAGTCAGATAGCGATAGAGCAGCGGAGAGAAAGAGAGAGAGAGAGGCGCGCTCGCGGGGCCCCTGGCGCAGTGTCCTCGTAAAAAGGCGGCTCTCCGAAGGAAGAAAAGAATAATAAACTTCTCTCCGGCGGTTAATGAATCTCTTCATTTGCATAACTATCGCGAGGCCCTTTATCACCCGCCTCTTCTCCTTTAGGCTTTCTCTCTCCCCTCCTTCTCTCTCGGTGTGCTCTGCCAGCCAGAAGGAAAGACGGGAAAGCCAAGCTTCCCTTCCCTTCTCCCCCTTCCCTCTTTCTCTCTGTCCCTCTCGGCAAGATTATTACTGACGTGCCCGGAATTTCGTAAATTGATAAAACGAGGATAGAAGCGCCTGCCTAGAGCGAAAGAGAGAGAGAGAGAGAGAGGCCAAACAGGGAAGGAGGACAGAGGGAGGAGAGGATCGATGCTCCTGACCGAGGACGCCGCCAAGAAGAGAGAGAGAGAGCTAGAATATTGCACGAGCGCGAAATCGCTCCCGAAAGAATCGGCACTAGCCCAGCATTGCATCGCACGTCCCTCTTTGCTCACCCCCCCCCCCCCCGCCGCCGCCGCTCTCGGGAAACTACGTGCCGAGCAGTCCAATTTCTCGAATCGAAGCTGCTTTTGTCTATGCACCAGGCGACGCACCGGCAGCAGGAGGGGGACCTTTGGACAATTTTAAATCGCCGGAAGTATCGCGAGCGAAACGCCGGATAATCCAGACGTATTACCCAATTGTGAGGAGACGCGCGGCCGGCTCTCCGTCGCTCTCGGCAAAAGCCGCGCGTACTTTGGGCCAAGAGCGCGAAATAAGCCCGGATTCCGGGCAAAGCTGGGCTTTCTCTCTCTCTCTCTCTCTCTCTCTGATATTCTATGCGACGATGAAATTTCGAAGAAAACCCCCCCACTCGACGTCTGGGTAATGATTCCTCGCGAAGAAGGATTTCGTTGCTCTCGGGCCCGCATCGTATTACACAGCCACAAGCCGGTCCTCTCCCTCCGAGTACTCCAACGTAGGTAGCCTCCTCGAGTGATTGCCGCTGGGCTACGAGGCGTGAGCAATGCCGCAGAGCAAGAGAGGAAGGACTGCATTTTTGATGAGCTAATACAGGACGCGCGGGGCTTGCGTCTAAGTAGTATCAGACCGGATCCGGCAAGACCGGCTTATACTCTCAGCCTGGCGCTGCAGAGGGAGGGAGAGAGAGCGTTCTCGCTACTGCGGTACAGCGCGCCCGAGAGATGCGCCGCGGCTACGTCGGACGTGAACCGAGAGAGATGCTGCAGTCCTTGCCCCCCCCCCCCCCGTCTCTCACACGCCCGGCCGCACTCAGCCGACGGAGGACTAGTTTATACCTCGGCCTGGCGCTCCTCCATTATATCGAGCTGAAAGCCTCTGGGAAATTGTCTACCCCATTGCCGGGGCCCGGCGGCCTGCCTCTCGATCGAGCGTGAAATGTAGTCCGATGCGTATTACTTGAGCTTCCAAGCTCCGCCGACTCTGAGCTTGCCACCCCCACTATCCTCGAACGAGCGCCTGATGATACACTTGACGATACCAACTACCGGCAATTTCTTTTCTTCTTTCTCTATACTCCCTCCCTCTCTTTATCTTTCCATGCAAATTGAGATTTTTATGTATAGGTGCATAGACAAAGAGAATTTCGTGAAAGTTACGCGACGCCTATGCGCCTATGCGCTGCTGATTATACGCTATATACAAAGTAGAGAAGCGAAAGGTACAAAGAGAAAAGAAAAAATCCGTTTAATTTGTTGGTAATCCGTCGAAGCTGCGTCGCATCGACGTGTGGCCCGGCTGCAGGATAATTGAAATTCTTTTAATCAGATGGCCGAGCCTCGGGAATGTAATTTTTCCTGCGTGAAAGAGTCGACGTGTGAGAGAGCGCCAAGTCCAATTTAAAAGTTCCACAGTACTGCCACAGACTCCCTCTCCGTTGTACACCAGCTCCCTTTCTCTCTCTCTCCCTTTCGTTCTGGATTAAATGGAAATTAAAAAGTTTCGAAATTCAGAATGGGATGGGCAGACAGAGGAGCTCCGGAGAGTAAAATGAGCCTGTACACACGGCCGCGTGTACATTGGCCCCCCCCCCCCCCCCCCCCCCCCCCCCCTCTCCGAGGCCCTCCCTTTTTTTTGCCTTTTCTCCTCGGACTACGTCGAGTATTCTCTCTCGTTTGAATTCGTGCGGCTTGGGTAGGAGCAATGTTTTACACAGATTTTCCGGGCAACTTTGTTAAAGAATCCTTCTTTTTTCGTATCCGGCTTTCTGAAATAACTTTACTCGTTATTAGAACGATATAGCCGTAGTTTTTCAATTTTCTCTCTCTCTCTCTCTTTTTTTCGTCGTTTCGCTAATGAGCGCGAAATTAAAAATTTCATCTTCGAAAAGAAAGCCCTGTATTTCCCATAATCCCGTATCCCGAAGATATTACCCGTAATCAGTTGAAAGTACGAAAATTTTGTAGCAATTTGGTAAAAAACTATATCACAGCAGTCGTACTTGTTGGTAAAAAAGCACATCAAACAATATAACTAATCCCACGACGGAAGCTCAACAATAGTGCCAGAGTCACGCAGGGCGTCGGCCGAGTTATGGCATCGGCGACGTTTATAAAGGAATCCGATATCCAAGCGCAAGATTACGTAAACCGCGAGACACTTTAAATTGCTCGAAGCGAGAGACGCGCAGAGAGGCAGCAGCAGCGGCAGTCCATCTTATTTCCATTACGAAATTGAAGTAAATATTTAAAAAACGCCGTTAATAGCCTCAGCCTCTCGCGGCGCGTCCTCCCTCTCGAATGAAAAATCGTGATTAAAATATAGCCCGAGCCCTTGCCCATGAATAATGCATACTTAAAGTTTCGCGCGCGTCCGCGGGGCTCCCCTTTAAGGCCGACCTCCGCCTCTTTTCTTCTCCTTCGTCTTTGCCACCCTCCCCTCCTAAAACCTCAGCCACCTATAACGCACCCCCCACCCCCGTTCATTAACTTATCCACGCGTAGGCGGCTCCTTGCGCCAAAACAAAAACGCTTAACAAATTCATTAAAACTTCCAGGGGGTGACCATATACCCGCCGAACTTTCACACCAAACACCGAGGACGGCCATGAGAGGGTGGGTGGGTGGGGGAAGTTATATTGAAAGCTTCCTATTGACACGACTTTTTTCGTTTTACGTAGAGAACTGCCTCATACCTCCCTCTCTCCACGTGTTCGACATTTCGGCACAACTCGTTAATAGACGCGAATCCGATAAACACAGGTACACACTTACACATAAACGCGCGTATACACACACGTACGCGTTTGTATATAGTAAAGCAGCGTTTGAAGCCGACTAAATTAATTCTCAATTTTCAGTTGGCGTTTAGCTCTCTCGCGCGCGCCGGCTGCTCCGCTGCGGCTCTCGTATTCTCGTTCCCTTCACCCCCTACCCTCAGCCCCCGTGACAAATGTTAAACTTCGCTTTACACTAATCAAGCGAACGAAGTGAAAGTAGTTTAGCGAGGAATGAGTGGAGTGGTGGGGGCTTATTCAATTTACCGGAATAAATCGAATAATTATTGCGCGTCCGTCGAGTTCTTTGCCTCCCCCTCTACCCTCGAGCTCATCCAGCCCTCGAGCGTTGAAATACCGCGAAGCCGCGGAATGCCAGGTTTAAATCGCTTGTCAGCCAGAGCGTTTTAACAGCCTATATACATCCGCCCGTGCAACAATACCATCTCTCTCACTCTTTTCGAGCCTCGTTGCTTCGACGAGTCGTTATTATTGCGAGGGCAAGCCTCTCGCAAGTGCGTTGCCTATGCGTTATGGAAACAATATACCTCGCGAGCCGCTCTCTCGAAGAGAGGATAACTCTCACGCGCGCAGCCCGAGTGTTTAAGCGGGCTTGTTGGTTGCTCTTTTAAAAAGCAATATACACGTGTAACACGTAGAGCGTCTTGAGAGCAATGAGCAACATTCGCGTATTGTTTGAGGATTTGGGACTGAGGATTGTGTATTAGGATTGTTAAGACGTTGCTGCGGCTGCACTTGTGTTGGAGATTCTGATGTTAGAGGGAATACCGTGTATGCGCGAGTTTGAGGTACTTAGGAGATTAAGTTACGAGTATGTAATAACGTTATTGCGATAATTGTAATTGATAATTGATAAATGACGTTTATAGGTCGTTTTAATTACTCGTTGAGGCAAGAGACTAATTCTGATCTGATAATTTCGTTTTGTTCAAATAGCAACGACGGAGACAGCAGGAATTGATAAATTGTATAATCTCCGTGGAGTAGTATAATTTTCGATACATTTTTATTTTATAGAGTGCTTTTCATAAATGTTTAAAAGAAAAAGGAGTAGTCGAGGCATATATTTTCGTGTAAAAAGTCGGCGTCGAGCATTAGAAATGAACATAATCGCGAGAAGTCTCGTGCATTTGAGATTTCCCGAATTTTCAGGAAATTTCGCGCTGTGGAAAAGAGAGAGAGAGAGAGAGAGAGAGAGAGAGAGAGAGAGAGAGGAGGGAAGAGGAGGTGCTTTTTCCTGAAGACCTCTCGACGCTGAATTTCCGCGCTAATTAGCGCTCTCTCGTCGTCTCAAACGTGTTTTTAAACGCCTTCTTAATGAAAAAGAAACAGCCGGGCCTTTTAAGTCTAATTATTCACGACTTATACAGCGCTATGTTTATTCATATATTACTATTTTTCAAGACTTGTATGATAAAGCGACGAAGAACAAAAACATCGAGTCTACAACATTTTGGTTACGCGCGCGTCAAAAGATTCTCATTCGATCGAAAGCTGCGAATTTGCATTTTTCAACGGCGCTCCTCCTGGTATTCCAATTCACCTGACACTTCCGCGCGAAAAGAGAGAAGAAAAGGAAAGGGGTATAGAGGGAAAAAGGAAAACTATACGCGCGCAACGGAATGAAAATCCAAAAGCAGAATCCGCTGTCTATAAATACAGCCGGGCGAATCAATAGGTATACATGCGCACTCCTCCATCACGTGCTGTCACAGGTCCACAGGTCATCGAATGAGCACAGGAGAGAGAGAGAGAGAGAGAGAGAAAGGGATGAAAAAAAGGAGAGTCGCGAGTCCGCGCGCACACATCCGCGGGCGTAACGCGGACTTTCCCTCATTACAGCCATATCCCCGCAGAAGCGAATATCCGGCGAGCGCATGGTGGCGGCAACGGAAAAGGTGGAGAGGGGAGGCAAGGGGGCAAGTCGTGGGCGCCGACATATGGGACGGCGGGTGCCCGTGGCGCCGAGTCACGGAAATGATTCACGAGCGACGGAAATAGAAGCGCTTCTCCTTCTCCATTTGTTGGTCGCGCCAGCTCTCTCTCTCTCTCTCTCTCTCTCTCTCTCTCTCTCTCTCTCTCTCTCTCTCTCTCTCTCTCTTGCTGCGACAGAGAGAGGTTGCGCGTGTAGAAATTCGAGCCTGATAGCCTCCGCACGTCGAACTCGCTAATTCCCGTCCGCGCGGAGTAGAGAACTCTATACCATACCGTAACGCGCTCTCTCTTATTCTCTCTCTCTCTCTCTCTCTCGAGCGAGATAACGCGCTATCGCTGGGAATATTTACACTTCGAGTACCGGGGCGCGCGACTAAGCGTCGTGCTGACCCTCTCTCCCCCGATGCGCTCGCGCGATCTGGAATTTCAGTTATGAGAGTGCGTTATTTTTTATGGGACTCCCGTGGCTTTCTCCGAGGCTCTATGTACCTTTCCCCTCCTCCTCCTCTTGGCAAACTGATTTTAGCCAGGGTCTTTTGGCCGCAGTCGTTTCGTTTTAAACATCGAGAGATTATCAGGATTTTTCGGATTTTTCACGCCCCACACTCGAGGGAGAGCGGGAGCTTTTTGGCTGATGGCTCCGCTATCAACGGTATTTACTTTATCGCATACACTCGTATACGGCGTTACGTGTAACAGTCGAATTGTTCGCTCGAATTTACAATTAAATAGCCGAAATAGTTTATCCGTACAATGTGTACATCCCGCGCGAGACGAAAAAAAGATGCAATAAAACGGCGCTCTCGGAACGTCTTGCTCGCCCAATAAAAATGCCCCCCTGGCTATGTACGCCGAGCCATAGAGTCAGATGCGCGCAAAAGCGAAGTTTAATTCCACGATCCTCGACAACTGTCTTAGATGGCATGCATACAGAGAACATACACACACACCGTAAAAACGCAATATATCCAGCTTTTTCCCCTCACCCCATACATTAAAAATATTGCATATCTACATATGCGCCCATGCACGGGTGTGCCTCTGCTTCTCTGTTCGCAGATATGGACAAATTCTCTTCGTTCACCGAGGATCTGGCGCTCGCTCGCTTCTAGCGCATCTAGCGGCACTGTCAAGGTAAATTCGCGCGCAATCAGTTTTCTCTATACCTACCTCTCTCGACTTGCCAAGTGAAACAGAGAGAAGTGCCGGGTATATGCCTCACTATGTCTCGTACATACAGAGGATTCCGAGAAGTGCGAGGGGAAAAAAGAGAACGGTGTCTCGGCGTGTATTATTGTTTGCAATACGTCGGTCAGATATGGGGTCATGGACACCTGTGGGTGTGTGTATGTGGGTCCGATGAGAAAGAAAAGAAAAACGAGGCGCCGAGGGGGAGGTGCGACCTCGTTGTCCGCGTCTGACCCCTTATAATACTTTGATGATTAATTAAACGGAGCGCGCGCGCGCGCGCGCTGCTTGATTTTAGGACGGGATTATATTTTTAAAGCTGCAATGCATCGCTGCTAATGGCGCGTCGACGAGACGAAATCGCGGCCCGTTGCGAAATTCAATTGTTTTTCGTACTAACGATGATTAAAACTCGAATTGGATGTAATTACAGACTCTCTCGGTTTGACGGCGCGTGAAAATCCATGGATATTTTAAAATGACAATATTTGGAGATCGATTGTTATTAATAGCAAGGGGAAGGGTATATCGAGGTAATTGGTTTTATTAATTAAAATGATGATTTTCTTGAAACCCTGGGCGCGGAAGGGGGAGAAAAATAAATTCGCGAATTTAATAGGATCGAGCGCATAATTTCAAACGAACGAACATAATATACTTCTTTTTTTCCTTTTTAATGCTGATTAAACATTTTCGCTTGATGAAGACGTGTGTTTATCACGGAACACGATAAACCAATTTATTTACTTTGACATTTATCAATACTCTCAGCCGAATAATTAATTATCTTCAAGTGATTAATAAAATAATTTCAATATTTGAATGTCCGACCTGAATAAGAGAAAGAGAGAGTCTGTTCCAGAAATCCGAATAATTTGTAATTAACGGATTTCCGCTAATTCGTTTAAATTCGAGACTGTGGAAATTTGAAATTTCATTTTATATTACACACATATGTGTCGAGTCGCGTAAACTATTCGACTATTCGGAAATGAAAATTTTACGCGGATAATCGAGTGCGCCGATGCATCCATTATTATCGAACACTAAATAATACATATCACTATAGTATAACGCGTAGAAAATTTTCGCGCGCAAGAAGCAAAAGTCACCGCGTGGCGGAATTGCACACAAGCCTACAATCCTGAAAAATTCACCGGTAAGACCTGTCGCAAGCGCAGCCGGCGCTCTTTACCCCGTGACAATGGCTATTCGTTAATTTTTTCGTCTCCGCCGCCACCGAAAAACGCGTTCTCGCCGCGCGCAGCCAACTTGTCGCGGCGGCTTGGAAATGGGTTCCGGCGCGCAAAGAAAGCTCGAAAAAGCTACGTGCGCGCGCACACGTCTCTCCCGGCGATTACACGTATGCCAGGGGGGGGAGGGTGAGTCACGAATCCTTATCTAGCAGGCTGACGGGGCTTCTTACGGCCAAGAGGACTAGCGGGAGGGCCTTGGCCCCGCTCGGGACACGATAAATCCGCTGGGTCCAGAATAGGGGCTAGTGCGAATAGCTTTTCTCCCCCCCCCCCTCTATTCGGCTAAGTCTTGAGAATGAGAGTAAAAAGAAATGGAGGGAGAGAGAAGGTGGACGATAAGAGGAGGCGTGTTATAAGCGCCAAACGCTCCACTTATACGCGCCATGTGTTTGTTTGCTTGCAGCTTGCACACCGGGACATACATCGTGTTTTGTTTTATTGTAGCCCTAACCCTCTGGCCGGTTCTTATCCCAATCTCCCCTTGCTCCTGCTCCTCTGGTCATCCAGTCGCGATAACGAATGAGCGCGAACCACACAAACTGGCCGTATCCTCTCTCGCTCTCTCCCCTTTCCTACGAGGTCATCCTCCTTTAGGGGGCAACGAGGCTCAGCTGCCGAGGCTACTCTCAATGCTATCTGGACAACGGAGCCACAAAGAGGGAGAAAGAGCAGCCACGCCCCGGCTGACTGAACACTTTAGCCCATCAGCGCCGTCTCTGACATTCCCCAGCTACTCTGCCGTCCTTTTACCACGACGAATCGCTGAGCTACGGAGCCTAGAGCTTTCTCTCTCTCTCGCTCGCTCGCATAGACGACCAGCAGAAGGCTGCAAGAACACGGCTATTCTTCCTTTTGCTGACTCCGTGAGACCGGAGTGAGAGGAGCAAGCAAAAAGGTGAGGTGCTATTTTTAACGTTTGTTTAGCGAGGATTTTTTCCCGGCCCTTGATGGATCGCGACGTTGCCAAGATTTCAATCTCCCAATGATCGAGCTTTTACAAGCTTTGCCCTGTAATTGGGAGGATCTCGCGTGTGAGTGCTGAGAACGTGTGCTTGGTTCTTTGTACTTCGCAGGGATTAAGGGGTTAATTTCGTAAGCGAGCTTCATTTGGCCTATTAAAAATCAATTCTGGATATGAGCCTATTTGCATATGTGTGCAAATGCGATATAGTTAGTAACATGCAAGTCTAGCTGTCAACGCTTACGCCGCGACGCGTTTGACAGGGCGAGAAAGGGACGTTACACTTCACTCGTTAACCAAGAAATTCGCCGCTGACGTTGACAAATCGCGTTATAGAAGCGACGCGCAATCGTCTTTGGCAAAATTGGAAATCGATTGGGGGGTCCGCCTCTCGTCTGCTTTCGATTAAGCTCGCCCGCTCAAGATTCGCAAGATTGTTACAAGCTCTCCCCCCCCCCGCCTACCCTCGCGCGTGTTGTCTGCCTGACGTTTGTTAATCCAGTTTACATTAGCTTTGGATCTCGAGACGTTCGCGCATTGTTCGAATGATCTATGGAGATTCTGCGATAAGGAAAATTCAATTATTATACGTTGAAATTTGGGGAGAAAACGAGAGAACGCGATGGGCTTTCTTTATCGCCTGTTTTTAAGTTTTCAATTTTTTTCGAGAAGAGATTGTGTAAAATATTGCACGTGTTAAAAAAGAACGTTTTTACAAGCAGCTACCGGTGCCAGAAAGATGAGAAGGGGGGGGGGCGAATGAGATTTTTCATTTTTTACAAACTCATCTCCGCTGGAACGTACCTTTTGCGCCTCTTCCATTTTGTCGATGCTTATCAAGTGGCGAAGGATTACGCTATCTATTATGTAGAAAGTTTCGGTAAGTGGTTATTACAGGGGGTTGGGGGTTGGGCGATGTTTATGTTTGCCGGCTCGAAGTGGACTTTCTGGAAATTCTGTAGTTAGTCGCGCTTCTAATCGACCTATCTCTTAAATCCATTGGAATTCTCGACTCGACTTTAATGTATTTGCGGTGAATACATTATCAGACAGTATTTTACTTGGTGTTAAAGCAATACTGCTGGCTGCTGTTGTTTCTGACGAGAAGCCGTGAGATTTGCTATTTGATTGCAAAATAAAAATATAGGACAATCGTCTAAATAGCGTCAAGAAATTAGTCTATTCAAAACAGCCTAAAAACTATTCAAAATAATTATAAATTATATGTATTGATCAAGTACAATCAGAGTGGAGAAATGAAAAAATTTGATATTGATTATTATTAAAAACTCTATTAAAAATAGTTCTTACAATTTTATACAATTATATACAAATTAGAGATTGCTTATTTTTCTATACTTAAATATTTCGTAGTTTTTTCGGGTGGACTAATAATAACGATTAACTTTTTCCTATTGACGTAAAATTAGGCGTCTTTTGATTTGTCACAGCAATCGCAGCCAACTAATCCGTTACATCTAAGATCTTCGCATAGAGGATTCCTTTTTATACATTCTTCATTACTACCTGTGAACATGTGTTATTTTTTAAAATTGAATTTCCAGTCTTTACTGAGAATTTATTAATCAGAACGTGTTTGCTGAAAATAGCTGTAAAGGTACTGCACATTTTACGTTTCAGTTAATTTTGATGGTCTGATTTTAAATACATTAGTAGAACAAATGTTATATAATTATAGTATATTACGTAACAGGTGGGGGACGTAGAACAACACCTTTCGCACCAGTCACGTACGATATTTTTCATCACAATACCTCAAAATCTAATGTTAAACATTAGATTTTGAGGTTAGCGTGAATTATGATTGTTATTATCCAAAATTGTTTCGAACTAAATTTATTTATGAATTTATAAAAAAAAGAAAACTTACAGGGAATCCATTCTCCCTCGTCTGGGTCGCACTGACTTGAACTGACGGACACAATAAAGAGACAGACAAGAAGTAAAAAAAGAAAGGAAAAAATTAACTTCATTTCTAAGTTTTTAAATATTGAACTTTGCTTAAGAACGTTTGTAGCGTAACTTGCAAGAGGAATAAAAATATCTTATATATGTTGTATGAAACAGTCAACTTTATGACGCAAAATAAAGTTATGAATTTGCAGACTTCACATGAAAGTCAAGAGGGAAATTGAAATTTGAACCGATAAAACGAATCAATTTTATATAAAGCCGTACATACAAGAAGGTGACATAATATATCCTATTAATTTTGAAAGAAATTCAAACAAATCATCGAGTCAAGGATAAACTTAATTCTTGTTTAATAACGTAAAACTACCTTGATAACCCTTTATTATACAAAACTGTCACCTGTTTATATCGTATTTTACATGACAGTGTAAACGTTTGCTTATTCAAATTAGACAAAGACATTATAACTACACCTGACTTATTGTTTACTTCAAATCTCCGTGAAAGGTTAAAAAAGGTTAAAAATAGCTCTTACAATTTTATACAATTATATAGAAATTAGAGATTGCTTATATTTTATATTTAAATATTCCATATTTTCTTTGGGTTGATTAATAATAACGATTAACTTTTTATTTCCTTATTGGCGTAAAATTAGGCGTCTACTGCTTCGTCACAGCAATGGCAGCGATAAAAGCCATCACATCTGAGATCATCGCATAGATGATTCTCTTTTATACATTCTTCATTACTACCTGTGAACATATGTTATTTTTTAATAGTATATTACGTAACGGGTGGGGAAGGTGTTGTTCTACGTCCCGAGAGGTTGTTCGCACGGGCGAAGCGAGTGAGAACATCGAGGGACGTAGAACAACACCTTTCGCACCAGTCACGTACGATATTTTTCATCACAATACCTCAAAATCTAATGTTAAACAGTCTTTACTAAAAATTTATTAATCAAATCTTTTTTTCTGAAAATAGCTGTAAAGGCAGTTGATTTCGATCGTCTGATTTTAAATACAATAGTAGAACAAATGTTATATTATTAAAAATTTAATTTCAACTTTGATACACAAAAGCTTGTAAAATTTCCAAAAAAATAGTGTCGGAAAAATTGTTTTAAACTAAATTTATTTATGAATTTATAATAAAAGACAACTTACATGGAATGTATACTTCATTGACTTTGTTGCACTGACTTGAACTGACGGTTACCATAAAAAGATAGACAAGAAGTAAAATAAGAAAGGAAAAAATTAACTTCATTATTACGTTTTTAAATATTCAACTTTGCTTGCAAACGTTTGTAGTGTAACTTGCAAGAGGAGTAGAAATATTTTATATACGTTACATGAAACAATGAACTTTATGACGCAAAAGAAATTTATGAATTTGCATAGACTTCACATAAATGTCAAGAAGGAAATTAATATTTGAACCGATAAAACCAATCAACTTTATCTAAAGCCGTATACATATACAAGAAGGTGACGTATATCCTATTAATTTCAAAAGAAATTCAAACAAATCATCGTATCAAGGATGAACTTAATTCATGTGTAATGTAAAAATTGCTTGATAACCCTTTATTGTGCAAAACCGTCACCTGTTTATATCTCATTTTAAATTCCAATATGAACTTTTGCTTATTCAAATTTGACAAATACATTGAATCATGGCTGCGTTGCTATAGGCTATTGGCGTTCGACCTTCGATCGCGCTAGGTAAAATAGATCATTTCTTCATTACGGTACTTTTGACACTTGCAACAATAATTTAAGAAGCACAAGTGCCAGAAGAACAAGTGTTGCTTTCTATGTACAACGTGAAACGAGTGAAGAAGAAGCGAAAACTGATAATATACCGCCGGCATTTGACTTCCAAAACGGTCTCTCTTCCCGGTGACAGCGAGAGACTAACACAAATGACGTTTTTTCTTTTTCTCCCTTAACGGCGAGTCGGCGCTTAATGAACCGCATAGTGTCCGCATGCGAGGTCAAAACACACAACGTTAATATCCATTGGCGAAACACGTTACTATCCGCTACAGAGAGATTAATATCAAATTCAAAGACGTAACGGGGGCTGGGGTCACTTTCTTGCTCGATAATTCCACTGTGCCGCCAAGAGAGAAAGCGAACTAAATCACGACTGGGCGGAGGCTAAAAAGCTGAAGTAGGAATCCTACACTGAGAAAAAAATATAGTCAAGTCAACTAAAACTGTACTGTTAAATATCAGCAACCGAACTTACTGTTGGTTTAACAGTACAGCTTTGTTGGT
>JAPYYQ010001554.1:0-31190 GCA_030522585.1 Anagyrus pseudococci
AAATTTACGCGATTTTTGGAACAAAATGTAATTAGACTTTTGAGTATGGTAACTTACAAATAATTGACTTATTTTATAAGAAAAAGTTTTCTTTTGACATACTCATGATTGACTAGTGCGCTTGTAACAACTAAATTAATAATTACTTAAAATTATAACACATCAGCATTAAAATTGGCAAAAAGACGCATGACGGGACTCTACATCTCGAGTATATTTTTGTCTTTATAAGTGCGGAATTAATTTTTTTTATGCAAACTTACATATGTATTGGTAGAGCGTACTATTTAATTTTCTACTCAAATGTCGCTTCGTCGTCTTTTTCGTTTTTTCTGAAATCGATTGTTCTTCGCAGCAGGAAATGAAACGTACCAATTTTCGTGGCTGCTTTTTGAAAACGATTCATTTTCGTTGGGAGTTTCAAACAGATTGTTTTTCGTTAGGGGCGTCGATGTGTATTCAATGCCTTTCTTTATATTAATTTAAACTATTCTAGTATTCGCCGCAAAACCTTGAAATATAATAGTTTTCGTGGAAATTTCAACTGTACTAGTTTTCGTCGGCAATATACACTAGAATAGTCTTCGTTAGCAACGTCGATAAAGTCTGATATATGAGACATTGAAAAAAAAATTGGAATCGCAGTAATTAGAAAATTAGTGTAACTGAAAATTAGTTGAAACTTTTGTACGTTTGAGCTAGAAAGACATCGTCAAGTGGAAAAGTAGATTATTACGAATCGTGTGGTTCTTATTAATACCCGGAAGTGAATGTCGTAATAGTAGTGGAAACAAAAGAGACAGTGTGTCCGTCTTATGAAAAGATCCTTACATAACAATTAACAATTGCAAAAGAACAATATGTATATAAAAGTTACCGCTACAACATTTAGTCATAAGTACAGAAACTTCAATTGACGAAACAGTCCTGGTACACATAATAAGTTAGGATTGTTAGGAGTGCCTCTGTTTCTAGTGGGGGGCAAGGTTACCAGGAAAAATAATGTATTTCGAGAGGCTAACTGGAAAATGATGAATTTTTTTCTGAAAAACCAATTAATATTACGGCACAAATTACTATTATTATTACAAAATTTGATGTAATTGATTGTAAAAATATAGTGATGGATGTAGTTACAATCATGATTTTAAGAACAATTAAAATAGCTAAATATTCTTAGAAATAATAAAAATATTAAATTGAAGCAAAGTCAGATCAATTTAATATTATTTTAGTAATCAATAATCTATAAATGTATACATACAAAGAATATATCTTGAAAATAATCAATAAAATTATGTATTTAGAACAAAAACATCAATTAAAAAAGAAACAATTGTTTAATAACTATTTTATTACATTGTTGTATTTGAATAAGGTATTGTTAAACAATTCATAGTATACAAAGATTTAAAAATCATTTGAAAATTTAAACGCCTTTGCATCCCGACCGTTGCATTTTACTCGAGTAGATAATGATTGATTTTTTACTTGCACATTCCGATACACATTTTTTCAACATGCCCTTGAGTCTTAAAAAAGACTTAAAATTTGAAAAAAAAGCAATGTAAGGAATTTATAGCAGTTGCCTTGACTAAAGAAATTGGAGCCTGGGAACAAGGCCGCTTTTGTGTGAGTTGGCAGTAAATGGATAGAGAGAGACAATGTGAAGGGGAAAGAACATTGCTATGAGAAAATTCTTCCAAACATTTAAATATAAAGAAACTTTTTCTTGCCTATTAAAGTTCATTGACTTTGCAAAGAAGGGATTAGCAAGCTGTCGAGGTGCAGTTGTAACTTGAGAAGACGCAAAGTTGAATTATATTACGTAAATTGTATTAAGGAGTTTTACTTTATTGGATTTGAAATTGTTCTTTCTCTCGTTTTATGAAGCAGTGAAAAAAGCCTAGCCTAATTTAATTTTTACTTAAGTTTAAAACATACCTATTAAACATATTAGAAGCACGTCACGCAAAAAGCTTTACGAATTCTCACTGCAAAAGTTCAGAGAAAACACGGTTATTTCGAAAAACTGTAGTATTTAAATCTACCAATGATCGAGTGATTAATCGAGTTTAATCAAATATAACAAGACAATTTAAACAAGTTGTTCTGGTAAGTTTTAATTTCGAAGAAAAATTTTGAAGGAAAATTGAAATTTCTTAATCTATAATTGGTATTGTTGAAACTACCTCAAGTAATTGATTGTTTAGAATAAACGAAAATTTAACAGATTCAGTCAGAAAAATCATACACACCTCTCGGCGTATACTTATCTCAATTCTTAGATCTATCAGATTATTTGTAAACAAAAGCAACTCATGACCATGATTATCAAGCGAGCGAGAGCGCTTCTGAATCCCCCGATCTCCAAGAAACTCCAAACCCGATACCGACCGAATTCGGAGCAGTCGCCTACTACTCTTTCATCCAGCAACTCCAGCCCATTGCCCGGTTTAAAAATACAAATAAAAATGAAGCAGCGAAAAAGAGTAGTATCTTGTGATTATTTCGCGTCTATTGCATTGTCAGGCGTAAGGCAAATCGCCCTCTGAATCACGCCTCTAGCGCATAAAATAAATAGTTCCTCGGGCGTAAAAGCCAGAGCAGAGTAGCACGGCATGCGCGAGCGCGGCGCGTTGACACCGCCTGCTAGTTCCGGCCTTCAAAGCTCGCCGCTCTCGCAAAGCCCCTCCCCCTTGCCCCTCTGCCCCGCCGTCCCTATTCGCGCTCCAGTCGCGAGAGGGAGACGGTGCCGGCGAGAGAGAAAGAGAGAGCGAGAGACGAGACGAGACGAGAGAGTGAGAGAAAGAGCGAAAAAGGCGCTCTCTCACTGCACGAGTCGGATGGAGCACGAGCAACTGCGAGGCATGAGGGAGAGAGAGAGAGAGAGAACCGCCAACGGGGGGCAGGAACAAAAGGGGCCCGTTGTGCGCGAACTAGAGGGGCCCTCGCGGGCAACTATAGCAATACACATACACCCACACACCCACACACGCACGCACCCACACACACAGACACACACAGACAGACAGACATCCAAGAGGAATAGGGAGAAGGAGGAAACGGAGTTGAAGCCGCACACGGAGCGATACTTTTCTACATGTTGATAAATGATATGCCATGCTAGAGAAGATACAGGCTTAGGGAGGTCCGATTGATCGGTGTGGCCCGCGATAAACAAACGCCTGGTGCGTACCGTCGGACCGGAGTCGCGGCGCGCCGGAAGGGAGACATTACTGCTGTGTCGAGAGAGTAAGTGAGAGAGGAAGAGAGTACACGGATTGTCAAAGCTGAGTGTGTAACCTCTCTCTCTGTCTCTCTTACTCCGGCTGGAGAGAGGGCAGATGGAAGTAGCGAAACTCGCTCTGCTCACCTGGAAAAAAAGCGGCCAGGCGTGCTTGGATTGAATGTCGTGGTACTCGCTTTCCACGGGACTCCGCTCCGTAGTTTTCTCCTCGGTGCACGGCGTCGTCGTCGTCGTCGTCGTCGTCGTCGTCGTCATCGGCGCCGACGTCGAGGTTGGCGTTGTCGTGCTGCTCGTTGGGTTCGCGGTCGTCGGGACGCCGGAGCCGGCGTCGCCTGGCGGAGTCTCACTGCTGGTCATACTGTGCCCGACTGCTGCCGCGGCTCTTCCCGATACCTACAGCTTCTGCAGCTCTCTCCCCGGCTGCCTCTCTTTTGTTCTTTTCCCGCGGGTCTAGCCTCGCGGGGCACCGGAAGAAGAGAGTCGTCGTCTCCGCCGGCGACGGGCGGCTCGAGGGAGGGCCGATGGCGGACGTCTCAGCGATCTCGGGGGGACAGCTGCAGCGGCTGTTCTCTCTCCTCAGATGCGGCGATGGCTCATGCGGTAGCCACTCATAACTGGACGCGGGGCCGACGGTGTAACGCGTGTGCGAGCTGGGCCCGTTACAAGGGGCTCCGCTCCTCTCTCTCTCTCTCTCTCTCTCTCTCTCTCTCTCTCTCTGTACGCGCGCAGGCTCCGGTTCACTGGCAGAGCGGCGGCTGCGCGCTGCTCCGAGAGCTCCGAATTCACGGGCCGAGCGGAGCCAGCAGTATAGTAGCGGCGCACAGTTGCTCCGCCGCAGACTTGGGAAAACCAACCGATTTCGGGGGCTTGGTAAAGAGCGTGGGCAACCGGGCGCGCGCGCTCCTCTTTCTCTCCACGTCCTCTTCGGGAGGACGGCGAGTACTCCGATTCAGAGCGCAGTCAGTCGTCCGCGCGCACGATACCGACGGCTCCTCCACGAGCACGAGTCGCGTCGACGAGAGAGGAGAGCGACCCGACTGTTCTCTCCTCCTGTCCCACTCTCTCGCTCTCCCTTCGCCCCACTTGCCGGACCCTCTCTCTCACTCGCGCGAGGCCTCTCCGCTGCCGCCTGCCTCCTTTTCTTCCTACCCGCGCGTTATGCTCAAGAAGAGAGAACGAGAGAGATAACAGGCTGACTGCTGGTGCTGGCGCGCCGGGCGCGCGTTGTTTCTTCGCGCAACAAGAGACTACGATCGCAACGACACCTACGCCCCCGGTGTTTTTTGAATTTTTCCACTGCCTCTCTCCTCTGTGGCACTTGAAATATTGCTTGGCTTTTTTTAACAGTTGCAGGCCTAAATAATATAAAGAAATGTGAATATTTCCAGGGATATTTGACTTTTTTCAGCAAAGCTATCTATCGCTCGCAAAATAAATGTAGTGAATCCAGAGTGAAACCTACAAGTATAAAGTACGAATAAAATAGAAACTATAATGAGCGGATGACGCGCCTCAGCGTGTAAACACACGAACGATCTCAGCGCTATTCTGTGTGTTGGTAAGCATCGCCTAACCTGCACGTTTTGAACCCGTACAAACAGTTTTTTTTTCCTCGCGTAACACGTTCTCGAGATGCTGCTTACCGAATAAGTAGTCCCTCTCGCATTTTATTTGGACTGGCTCCGCCAACGACCAGCAACGACGAAATAAGGTACATGTGAGCCACGAGATTATTGCTATCAAGATGATATCCAAAACTGTGAGGATCGCTGTGTGTACCGCTAGCTTTTTGTACTCGTTCTACATTCTTTGTCATTTTACTTATTTTTTGTCAAAACATGTTGAATACAATAAGGACGACGGTATAGAACAAGGTGAGTATTGTTTTGAAGATTTTTTTTTTACATAAACCGAGTTTTATTCATGATTTTTTCATGGAATTGTTTTAGAAAACCTGGTTCTACGTTCACTATGGAATTTATTAGTCAACACTGGTTTATTGAGTGCCTTTATTCTGCAACATTCTGCAATGGCTAGCGAGACAGTAAAAGACACTTATGTCAAGTTTAACTTGGAAGACATTGAGCGCAGCATCTACAATGTATGTGCTTCTGCAACGATACATCTTCTCATTTATTACTGGCAACCTGTACCATGGGTGTCTGTTTGGAATTTCTCAGACACACAAAATAATGTGGTTCTGTATGGAGTGGGCATTGTTCACGTTATTGCCTGGGTCATAGTGTACAGTGGTTGCATAATGATGGATATCTCAGAATTGGCTGGACTAAAGCAAGTGTTTTATAAAATCTCTGGTAGACCTTGCCCAATGGCTTTAAAATCTAGAGAACTGCAGAGATATTTTATGCATATGAGACACCCAAGTTTTACTGGATTTCTTTTAATATTGTGGATTTATCCTATTATGAGGTAAAATTGAAACTACTACAGATTCGTTGAGTTTTTATCTTACAAATATTATTTGATAAACCTAAGACAATGTGTTAATTTTTTTCAGTATTGACAGACTTCTTATGGCGTCTTTATTAACTGCATACATGTCATTAATGTGGACCATAGATATAGATGATTACAACTATCATTCTATTATTATAGCAAGAAAACAAATAGAACTAAGCAACAAACGTTACTAAAAGATAGCTTGTACAAATGCAAAATAGTGTTCCAGTACAGTATAAAACATATCAAGTATTGTCTTAACGCTATGAAAGTCTGATGCGCACAAATTGCTTATAAATGTATGATGCCTTAATAATTTATTGTGTGATATTAACCTTAAGATTACGAGATTACCTCAACAAAGCTAATTAGCAAGAGTGAGGTATTAAGCTTAGTAGGTAACGAGAAAGAACTTGTATCGAGTTGACATCAATAATACACTTTATTAACGTTTTTCCAAAAAAATCATGACTTTTCACATTTCTTACGGAAACTCCTTAATTCGTGACCTGAATGAGAAGAGCAGTGCCTTTGAGAATCCAATAGGCTTGTGGCCGAGAGGAAGGCACGAGGACAGGCATGACAAAATTCGTGCTGTGCCCAGTGGTAGACAGAACACCAGCACGAATACTCGTCTTGTATAAAGGTGCAACGTAACGGGGGTCTGGCGATGGCAACGACAGTACTGGCAAGACATGTATAACTGGCAGCGGTGGATTCATCTCGCCTTTATTCGCGTCCACGAGATTTCTTGTCTTGGCATCCCATCTTCCTGCATCAACGAACAGTCCGTGAATGTACAGCCCGTCCTGTGGCTCTTGTAAGCCATTGTATGCGGAGGGCGACTGAAACGTTTCAAAAGATTTCATGTTATTTTGTATCAGTCTTTCTAATATTCATTTAAATAATGTGGATAGTTGTACGTCTTTGTTGGTCCTTTTGTGTGAGGCTTCAAGATTTTCTTGGTCTATGTTTACATCCGCAACAGCAAAGTCTAGCCTAAGTTGATCGATTGGTATATTATATTTTCTAGCATGCGTCTGCAACATGCCAGTAATGAATCCCTGTGGAAAAGACAGGCCAGACACCCAGAACGAGATTGGCTTCTTGTCAGTAAGCCAAATCTTTATGAGAAACAAATATCTCTTGTCAATAAATCTTTACTGTAGTTAAAAAAATGTAACTTATTGAACTAAAAAGTACTTTGATAAAATCTATTCTGAGCTCCAAGTCTCGAATCCAACTGCCCAAAGTTTTCAGCGACGGGTAAACATTTAGACTGTGCCACAATTCAGGGACCTAGATAACAACAATACATATTACTGTAAAATATCGTTGTTGAACATTTGAAATTCCATAAAATTGTTTAGTTGTACTTGATTGTTGACTAGAGCATTAAAAACATTCTCCAATTCTTCAGACATTACGACAAATCCTTTGATCGCCTTTTGCAGGTTTTCCATGGATGAGTGGATTTTCCTTAATAAAATATTATAGCGCTCGACTTCGTGCAAAAGAACGACCGTCAGAGATTGCAGACGTCCGGCTTTGTCTTTCTGTTGAATTAATAATCTCAGTTAAAAAGAATTTGTTCAATTTTTATTTTTTATTTATTTTTTTTTAATGTCGTTGCCAATAAAAAAAATTGTAGATGTTTACTTTGAGATGTCTTGGATTGCAGGTGTCGATGTCTATATTCAGAGCAATCTTTTCCTGTATTTCATCGGCCAATTCGTAAGCAATTTCCGAGTCGGATTTGCCGGCTATGCCAGCACCCACTTTCGGTTGTACTTCCGTTATAGTTTCCAACAACGTTTTTGACTCTTTCAACTAAAAATTTAAATAATCTTGTAATTTGCATAAAACGTTTGTAAGGCTCTATTGCATAAAAGGGTTTAGCTCAAACCAGTTAAAATTATCAGTCACGGGCATTGATGAATTATTAATTCTTTAAAAATAAAATACCTGAAAAGCTATGTTGGCATTCTCGTGCATGCCAAAAATTTCTGGATCTTCTATTATAGGGAACCTGTCTATGAATTCCCTGTATTCGCTGAGTTTTTCGTAAATCGGGCAGTAGTAAGTACCGGACGGTGAATAAACGTAGGCTAAAATTTAAAAAAAAAACGCGTTTATTTCTATAAAAATCGAAAGATGAAATATTTGTTTTGTAAAATCGTTATACTTGGATTTAGAGTTTTTGGCGAGAAGAAAGACTCGAGGATTGTTTTCAAGCATCGCAAATCCCAGTTATCCGTGATTCTGCCACCATAAGTAATTTCTCCTGGAAAAAGAAAAAGAAATAGGAGAAAGAAGAGGTTTGTCGTTGACGTTAAAACGCGATAACTCTGGAGTCGAGTGAGCTCACCAGTCGTGTAAATAAGCGCGTCCCAGGGAATCTCGTCGCTGCAGAACATCTTCAAATTGAGCAAACAACACTGCCTGTCGCTGTCGCTGAACTCGTAGACAATATTCCAGCCGAGCGGGCCGAACTTCTTCCTCTCCTGGATGATCGCGTGGAAGAAGCATACACCGAAGACCATGCGCCGCCAGCTCTCGCCGAGCACTGGGAATAAGAGCGGAGGATGGGTTAAAGAAAAGCATGCTAGGCGTATAATCCGAGCTGAGAATCGCTATCCTCCACATTGTCCTCGAAGTACCGTTGTCCTCGAAGTAATCCTCTTCCATCTCGAAGAAGGCCCGGCCTACGTTGGCCTTGAGGCCCTTCGGAGGCTCGTTCGTCACCTTCACCGAGTTCTGGAGGACGGAGACGGGAAAGCCCGGGCTGGGCATCGAGCTCATGAACAGCCGGAACTCGTCGTGCGTCTGGTCCGGGAGCTCGGCTATCTCCGCGACGATCGCCTCGAGCGCCAGCATCCACGACTTGGCCAGGTGGCAGTTCTGCAGGAAGACCCAGCCCCCGTAGTCGCGGGCCCTCTCTATTAGCTCCTCGGCTATCGGGCCCTGCCCTTGCCCCAGTGAAATAGCTTCGTATCTATAAGCCTCGTTTATTTATTTTCATCTATTCTCCTTTATTTGTTTCGTCATTTTTCATGCGTTCCTCCTTTCTTTTTTACCTGTCCCCGAAGCCGATTTCGTTGGCGAACTTTAGGAAGGCGGCGAAGGGATCCGAACCGGTGCTCAGAATGAAGACCAGGGGTGTTACTTTCGACATTCCGGGAAATCTGTGGATAAAGACTTGTTTATCTTTCCGAAGTAGCACTTGATGGAGGATTTTCAAAGGCGAAAGCTTACAGGACTTGCAGCGATATCATTGGCGACTCGACGAATTTTTGCCCGAGATTCTTCTTGACGAACGACGTTATTGCGAAAATGAGCTTCTCCTCTTTCAGCGCTTTGAGGATCATCAGTTTCTCCACGTCGGTCAGACTCTCGTCCCAATCGTGATCGGCTTTCGCTTTGTTTTGCGGCACTATGTTTATGTCCTGAACAATCCCCGGGTGATTATGCAAACGGCCAACGCGCGGTAAATCTTAAAAAAAGCAACTGATCTTCCTCCCTTACTTCCTTGTAGATCTCTATGCTTATGCTGATTTTCTTGAACATGTCCGAGACGAGTGTTTCGAAGCTCTCAAAGTTCTCGGCTAGATAGTTGGCAGCGTTCCACATGACTTGGGTAAGCGTCGGGTAGTCCGGCTTCTTCTCCTACTCGATGAAAAAGAGCAGGCTCAATCGGCTGGTCCTTAAGGGAGGGCAGCTTGTGAAAGAGAAACAACGCTTTTTATCTGATCCGCTCCGCGTAGGATAAAGTTCCACTGGGCGTAATCGAGCTGGCCGTTGTCGAGGAGTATAGCCGCGCTCATCATGAAGCTGAAGACGATCTTGTGACGCTCGAAGAGGCCGCGCGAGACGTTCGTGTAGACAGCGAGGGTAGTCTCGTCGTACAAGATTTGCAAGCGGTCCGCCAGCTCGTCAGCCTTCTCGCTCGTCTCGATCACCGTGTTGACGATCTGAAAAGCAATGGGCATCTCGATCGACTGGCCAATCAAGCCTATTCCCACCTGGGATTGCCGTTGGACAAGCGAGCGATGAGCCGAGCTCCGAGCGCCCAGCCGAAAATAGACGAGCCGCTCGTTTATTCATTTATTTCGGTAGGTGAGAGGCTCGTTAGCGAATCCCGACGGATATAGCAAGGCGTTGCGTTAGGCCGATCCTATACCGATTGCGCCCGCATGAATTCCGATAGCTCGGGCTCCCGCGGCGTGTAATCTCTCTGACCTGGCTGAAGTACTTGAGGGAAAACTGGTACATAGGGTCGACGAGAGCGAGACTGGCGACGACGAAGTAGAGGACCGAGCCGTAGGCCGCGATGCCGCGGTAGCGCTCGCGCGCTATCGATATCTCGCGCTCGGTGAGCTCGCTGTCGGCGAGTCGGGTCGCTATCACCGAGGACGTCTCCTTGCTCTCGTTCAGCGTCTCGACGAGCTCCTCGTTGTCGAGGATGTTGCCCTCGCTGGCGAAGAGCAGCGCCAAGATCCGCTCCTCTATCGCCTTCAGCTGGCCCTTGTCCGCGTTGATGCCCGCGATCAGCTCGGCTCGCATCGTCTCGAGCTCCGGCTTCTCCAGCCGCACCACGTCCCTGCGAGTTTCCATGCTTTTGTTCTAGCCTCCTGCCAGCCAAGCCAACATATCCGACGGACTTACGCCAAGAGCTGGTCTTCTAGGCCGCTCGGGGTCACGGTAAAGTTCACGATCGTCACTTTGATGCAGATCTCGGGCAGGTAGTGCGGGTTCGCCATCTTCGTCGTTATGTACAGTCGGAACTGTGGGTCGTACTCGACGTCGTTGTCGCCCAGCCGAATGAGCGTCCTCCCCGCCTGGAGAAAAGCCAAAATGCCCGGCGTTAACTTTTCGTCCTTCACCTCTGGAGAGTTAGCCGGGCGAAAAGTATTCGTTATACCTGTAGGAAAGTTTGCTTGAGCAGTATCGGCTCCAAGCTCGGGTCGAGAGTCTCGCCGACCTCGCTGAGCATCATGGGCGCGCCTGTCCTTATGCAAGCCTCCATGATCCTCATGAAATTCGGCTCGGTCATCTTGCAGACCTTCAAGCCGTGCTCCGCTTCCATGTTGCGTATCCAGCGATTCGCCTGACTCCCGAGTTATCGTTGATGAGCTCTCTACGCGCACGAGCTGGCCGGGAGCTACGAGTTAGCTACCTACCTGCTCCTGGGGGTCGATCATGAGGGGCCAGCGCTGGGCCTGGGTCACCAAGATCGCGTTGTCCGCGCTGACCTGGTCCCGCGGCAAGCCGAACGCGTTCCACTGGCGCATCTCGTAAGGGTCCCCGAGGACCGCCTGGAGACTGAACGGTTGGGCGATCGGGATGTTGGAGTCGTTGCAGCGCGAGACCCAAGAGGTCAGCATCTCCTCGCGGTAGACGCTCGTGAAGGCCCCGAGGTAAGCCAGAGCCCCGGCCGCGACGAGGGTGTCGCCGGCCAAGTTGCCCAGCTGCGCTTGGAATTCCTGCGGGCACGGACGGATGGACGGACGAGCTGTTCCCCTCGAAAGCCGCGTCGGGCCAACTAACCAGCATCATTTCGTTCCAGCGGATCTCCTCGTCGGCCAAAGCCGAGGTCAGCCTGCCGGACCTGGCCAGCCGAGCCTCGACCAGTTTCATGTTGTACTCGAGGTCGCCGAGTCGCCTGACCGCCCCGTCGTACTGCTTCTGCAGGGCCTTCGCCTGCCGCTCGACCGCGGCCAGGGACTCTTGCTTCTCGTGCAGTATGGCCTCGAGCTGGCGGAGCTCCTCTTGCGCCTCCTCCATCCTGTGCGTTTATCGCGTTATCGCTCCCGCGATTATCCCTCCGAATGCATACAGGCCGGCTCTTACTTCTTGCGCTTCGGCTCGACTATCCGGAATATTTTGGCGTAGCCGTCGACGGCTCGCACCCAGATGCAGATCGACCTGCAGACCTTGCTCTGCTTCGCCACGATGTCGGGCAGGAAGTCCTTGTGCGTCGTGTACGTCTGCAGCTTCTTCAGCAGCCTGTTCGTTATGTTGTCCTTTTGGTAGGCCATCAGCCGATCGAGAAAGCCCACGTCGGCGAGGATCCGCTTAGCCGTCGGCCAGTCGGGCCTGCGCCAAGTTCCCCCGTTAGCCTTCTACCCATCGCTCCGTTCCCGTAGCCAACCTGGCGCAGGCTTATATCACTTGCTTTTCCCCGAGCAGCAAACAGACGGCTTCCATGACGAAACGAACGAGCTGCGGAGGCTTGTTGAACACCTTGATTTCGTTTATGTCGTTTTTATTGAGAGCCGCCAGTGCGAGCTGAGCCTCCTCCAACGCCGGCAGCGCCGCTTCCAAGTCTTTTCTCGCTTCTGCTTCGAGAGCTGCCGTTTCTTCGGTTTTCGCCTAAGTTTTTTCTTTTTATCATCAAATTTACTCGACATCGCTAGGCATGCCTGCACGCGTAGAAAGGTTGGGGTTACTTTAGCCATCGCCTCGTCAGCCGCGACGACCGTCTTGACTTTGTTGGTCTCGACTTGTTGCTGAGCCACGACGACCATCAGCTTCGACACGTCCTCCGAGCTTATTTTCAATTGCGGACCGAGAACTGTCAGCTGCTTTTTCATTACGGCAATCATCTCGTACGTCTCTTTGAGCTTCTGCAGGAAGATAGCACAGACGAAAGCAGAGAAGTAAAACGCAGTCCTTATTATTTATTAAAAATATTTTGAATACATCCAACATTACATTCAAGCCATTTCCAATCCGGCCTCTCAGAGTCTCGATCTGGTTGGATTTTTTGTTCAGCGTGTTCAAGTAGAGCTTCAGCAAGTCCAAGTAGCTACTGGGCGTCGTGTAGTACCTCCGTCGCATCTCTTCGAAGAATCTCACGCTCATCAGCTCGACACTCTAGGAATCAAAGGAAAAATTCGTTCCTTCGAATGAGTGAAACTTGAAATAAAGTCTTTTTCTTTTATCCAACATTTAGACACGTTTACCAACCTCGTGCATAAGCACACAAATCGAAGAGAGCGACTGGACCTTTTTCTCGTTAGAAATCACAGTCTCGATGGACTTGACGGCCACGGAATAAAGGGCTTCGTTTGGCCATTTCGAGTACCAGTCGATCGTGCAGCAGTTGACCAGCGAGGGAAACATGCGACAGCGCCGCCTAATAAAACAGCACCGTCGAGTTTGCCCAAGCAGACGGGCCGTCAAATGCAAGAGGCACGAACCTGAAAGCGTCGCCGACGGGGCTCATGCAAAGCATGAGATGCAGGTTATTCCTGACGCGGCCAATGAAGAACTGGTAGATGGCGTCGCGATTGCCCTCGTCTATGCCGATCGCCTTGGCGTAGGGCCTCGTGGCGATGATCGCCCGTTCCAGCTCCTCGGCCTCGAACAGATTCGGCACTTCCCCTAAGACGCGGATAAGCCCTGCCTAAGACGAGGCACGTCCCCTTAAAACCCTTGCGCCCCGAGCTGTCATCTCACCGGAATTCAGGGTGTTGTTGATGTCCTCGAGAAAGTCCTCGAGGACGATCTGCGTGTCGGTGAAGAGGAAGGTCGCGGGCTCGGCGGCGGTGCCGGGCTTGAAGTAGAAGCGCCGGAGGTCCTCGAACCAGGAGGACCGGTCGTAGCCTCGGCTCACCTCGATCTGGCTGCATCTGGAGCGGCATAGTTGAGCGACACAGCCTCGTGGTCGGAAAGTAGTCGAGGGCCGCTTACGGGTAGCCGTTGACGTGGGAGCCAAGTCGCGTGAGGCTCTGCTTGCCCATGCCGCCGACGCCGACGAGGAGGCCGTTGCCGCGCTCGGAGCGCAAGATCCGGGCTATGCGGCAGAGGTGCTCGATCGCGTCCTCGAAGAATATCAGGTTCGCCTCTTTGCCCGTGCTCATGCAGTAGTCCTCGAGGTACTCCTGCAGGGCGGCCCGGGCGCGGCTCAGCTCCGCGATCTCCTCGTAAACGCGCTCCTCCCTTTCTGCGCCGAACTGGAGAAAGTCGCCGAAGAGCAGCTGCGGCGGGTGGCTCGCGAGCTCCTCCTCTTCCTGGGGCAGCTCCAGCACCTCGTCGCCGAAGATCCCCGAGCACGTCGAGGCCATCATGCGGTAGAAGTAGCTCTTGTCGCTCGTGTTTATCAAACGGTCGTGGTACACGCGAAGACACTCGTGATAGAATAACCTTCAACAGACGGTTTAGCAAACATTTTCTGCTAGCTGCCTTCTTTTCGTTTTAAGTTACTTGAAAATTTTGCAAAATTTCTCAACCTTGTCATGTGTTTAGCTTCGGTAACGACACCAGGATCTGCCTGCAGTACTCCTTGAATGCACTTGGACAAGTCACGGAGGTTGAAAATGTAATGGCTTTTTTCGGGCGTCGGTAAAAGATCCTCGGCTATCGTATTGTAAACTTCAACCGCAGCTGTAACAATCTTGTCACCGATGCTCATCACCGGTGGCGCGAAATCTTTCAAGAAACCTCTCACGATCGCTCTTTGCGAAAAATCAAGTTGACATTATGAAAATTGGCAATTTAGAAAATTTTAAAAAAATAACGTTGCTTCAGACCTAAATATCGCACGCAGTGAATCTTCCGTTGGCGAGGGTATGACGAGCATCCCAAAGTGCCGGACGAACCTCGGAGTCAGTTGATTTCGCCCTCCTCCCGGGGGTGCACAAGCTGTCGTTACCACAACGTCCTCGACGTCCTTCCAAAATAGCTTGTCCCTGTCGTAAAATCCTCCACTGTCCAGCATCTGCCTGCGTTAACAACGACTTTATCGAGCAAACGCAATAAATAGAGCTTTGTTTTGTAAGACAAAGCGCTTACCTTAACAGCTCGATTGGCGGTTGAGCGCCATAAGTCTCGAGCTTGGGCATATTGACGTCGTCGACGAAGACGCAGACACGCTTTCCAATGGGTGCTCCAAGAGCCGTTCGTTTCTTCCGCTCGAGCTTTAGCTCGAGTATCTCTTGCGTGTTACCACTGCTCGTCTGGGCCGAGAAATTCAAGACTACTGGCATCCATTTGCCAGTGCTCTCTAGCTCGCTTAGAACGACCTTCGCAATCACCGACTTGCCAACCCCTTGCAAGACCCGCTTTTAGAATAGCTTACTATGCAAAAACAAGTATAGAACAGAGAAAGAGAGAGAAAAAACAATTACCGGTATCTCCGGTGAAAAATACAGGTTTGTTCACGTCCACTAGTTTCTCCATTATGTGGCCGAAACGAACGGTATCAATAGTAGGCACAAGAATTTCAAAGAACGGCTGAGCTGGATTGAAGTCGAACTTGGGCATGAGCTTCAACCAGGGCTCCATGCGCTGGTTCACTCCGTCCACGTACAAATCCCAGAGATCCCCCGATGGCGGTAATCTGTTGCGAAACAACGACGAAGATTATGTCTTCAGTTCGGTTAGACATTAGAGGCTATGGCTTGTAAGAGCTGCAAATACCGAGCGTCGTGATTCGATTCAAACTGATCCTTGACGTACATCTCGAACGTCTCGCGCGAACTGTCAAGGACGTTACCGCCGACCGACCAAACGTAGGCGAAAATAAAAGCTTGAGTTATAAAGGTCTTGATCTTCGACAGGTCCAGGACTTTTTCAAGAACTTCGAGGTGAGCGGGTTCGAGTATCAGGCTCTCGAGGAGAGCGCAGAGCATATCGGCCTTGGCTATATCGACCTTGATCGAAAGAATCGTTTGGTCAAAACGTACGAGTCCTTATGTTGTAAAGTTCTGTACGAACCTGAGGTATGGCGGATTCGCAGTATTTCCTAAAGTACTTTAAGCCGTCTTCGACGTACTTTTGAAAGAGCTCGAGTATCAGGGCTATCACGTCCTTTCTGTGGATTATCACGGCCATTTTGTCGAGCCAACTTTTCACGCGTGGCAGCCATTTGAGTTCCGATGGGTCGAGGTATACCATACCTGAAATTCCAGGAGGATCGAATGATTGGTAAGCTCACGGGGAATAAATGCAATTGCGATGAAAATCAATGCTGACCGCAACGACTGACAGTGGCCGGCGAAGCTTGGGAAAGGTCTTGCACTTCGAAGACCATATGAACGTAGGGAGTAAACTTTATTCTTTCAGAGTTGGCTAGGCAAAGCATTTTGTTATCATCCAGTACAGTGTTCAAATTTTCAATCCACACCGCGTCGACGGGGCCGTCGCAAACGCACCATTGATGATCGTCGGATTGAGCCTGATCGACGGATGAATATTAAACTCCGGCATTGTTCAACCATGCGAAATTGGTATTCTTTTAACTTTTTTGTGTAAGATTAAAATGTCTTTTTACCGCACAGGCGAAACGGATGATATTTCCGAGCAAGCCGTCATGCCATTCGTTGGTCGCCGGATTAACTTCCCCGTAAAGTTCGCCGATTGTCACGGACTTTGGATTCATCGTGTACATGTGCACCGTACGGTAGTACACATTAGGCACTTTCATTTCGGCAAGCCGCGTATAAGTGTCTTTGAGCACCTGTGCGTCAGAGATCAGAGTTTCAATCGATTGCTTAGTTTAACACAAATTGTCGCGATTCAAACTGCGATGAATTACGTGAAGAATGGTCGTCTTGCCAGCTCCGCTCGGCCCTACGGTCATAACTCCGTGTCTCACGCGCATAGTTTCGTGCAGCTCGATCACCTTCCTTATCGAGCAGGCTTCCGGTTGCAGACCTCGTTCTTTCATTATCTGAAATCCGACGTTAACTTGAAAATACAATTTCCATTCTTTCAACAATCCGTACACAATTGTTGATTTCTTTTTTGCACCTTGATGGTAGTCTGTTGCAAAACACCGTAATCTTCCTCGGGAATGATAACGCCGGGGAAGAGATCGCCAAGTATGCCTTGGAACAGCTCTGCATCGTCGGCTAAGAATTTCGGCAAATTGCTGTCTCTTAAGGCTCGAATAAGAACGACATCTTCTCGTTTGTCTGGATTGTCGCGTTTCAGACTTCCGGCCATCACGAGCACACTTTTTACAGCTCTGAAAATTATTGTTTTTTTTCTCTTTGTGCTCCATTTTTCTTGTTTGCTCAATTGAAAATGGTTTTAAAAAATAACAAGTCTGTTTACCTCATTCCAAAGTCGTAGTGATCCTGTTGGGATAATTGCTCACTGCACAACGTGTACATGAGTGTCATCTTTTTGGATAAAGGCTTCGACGATTCAAACCCTTCCGAGTACAATGTTACTTCGGCAATGAGTTCTGTTTTGAGAAGAACGGAAAAGGACATTTTTGTGGTGAACCAAACGGATGAACTTTCTTTTTAAACTCATAGTGATAAGTCGTTCGTTGAAAAATTTATCACTTGCAATAAGTGAAAATACACTTATTCAAATTTTAAAAGCTCCGTTTCAAATCTAGAGTAGCTGTTCAATATACTAATAAAAAAATGAAAAGAAACTTACTGTAATCTGGGACCATCATCGAAACAGGCCGGAATAACGATTTCAAATTGTCAGGCAACTCGGTACGACCAGCGTAACCAGGATTCATGGTAATAAAAGCAGCACACGTCATTACCAACCTAATCTTTCGACCCTCGAACATGAATCTGTTTCAATAAAATTAGTTATGTTTGAAAAAAAACCAAAATATCTATAGTTAATTATATTTAAGTATTTTTAACTCTTTAAGACGGGCGACTTTAGCGTTTCTTATCGTGATTAGCTGTTGAGCTATCACGGAAAGCACTTCAATGTCAATACGATTGAACTCGTCGAAGCAACACCAGGCGCCAGATGTCGCGAGGCCGGAGAAAAATCGACCCATCATCTGTTACATAAATCCATTAGTTTTTACCACAAACTCGTGCAAACAAACGTCACAGGAGTTTAATAACATAGTAATAATTATAAACGTACTTTATAATCAAGACCTTCAGAAC
Organism: Anagyrus pseudococci; assembly: GCA_030522585.1. Lineage (NCBI taxonomy): Eukaryota > Metazoa > Arthropoda > Insecta > Hymenoptera > Encyrtidae > Anagyrus > Anagyrus pseudococci. Next base: position 17,587 of record JAPYYQ010001554.1, read on the forward strand.
AGTTAAACACGACGCACTGTATCGCTAAGGCTTTGCCCAGATCTTTGGTTGTCTCGGTTTTTCCCGTACCAGCTGGTCCAGCTGGAGCTCCGCCTAAACGTAGATTGAGATCGTTACGACGAGTTTAAATGTAAGTTTTTTTTTCTATACAGCTACAATTAGCCAACGACCCAAATCGAGCTGCAGCGCTCCCATGAGACACAGGTAACACTTGTCGGTTAGTGGTGTGATAACCAGACGTCTTTGAGCTCCGAGATACTCGTAGCCGTACAAGTATAATGAATTGCTCATTCGAGCAACGCAAGTGTCCAGTTCTACGTCCCAATAGTACCTGAGTGCTTTCATCCAATCAAAGCTAGCGCTGTTTCGTTGAAAGGTTAACGTCAAATTCCATAATTTTCAAGTGAATCCAGGAAGACTGAACATACAACTTGCCTGGATGATACTTTGTTTTCAACGAGAATGGATATGGTATCTCTAGCGTGTACGTCGACAGTAATAAGGTTGATTATAACGTCGCGTACAAGCTTTGGCAGTTCTCCTCGTACTAAAGCCGCGAGCTCGTTTAAATCCTTGCAAAATTCATGATTAAAAATTTGGAAAAAAGGAAGTAGGCTTCATCATAGAATTGAAATTTAAAATATAGCTTAATTATTATCATTATTATTATAATTATTATTATAACTATTATTGTTATTATTATTATTAACATACAGCTTTTTACATGGTATAGGTATATTCAATTCTAGGCTTTACCTCGTAACATTTTTTTTCAAACATCTTCATACCCGTTTCCGGATCATCAGACTCCAGTTTTGTGTGCACGTCACCAGCCCAGTAAATTTGCGATACAGTGAGGACATTCTAATTCACGAGACATCATCCCTCACTCTTAGTAAGCAACGAATAAAGTTCAAAAGAAATCGTACGATTTGAAAAATGCAATACCTGTGACGGAAAGTGCCAGATGACGTGCTTCCGACCAAATTTCTCGTAATCGACGATTGCCTCGCGCATGCGGCGCTTGAGACTAGCGAACATGGCGGCCTCGACTTTACCCAGCCAATCTTCGACGTTACCTCGAGCCTTTAGTCCCTTGCCAAGATCGACACGCTCGGATTCCGGCGAGACCATCGCTAAGATATCGATCGAGCCGGGGTCCGGTGCGAATTCCAATCGGTAGATAGCGTCGAAGCACTTTTGCAAGTGACGCTGTACCGCGTGTGGATTCCGCGTCTGCATTGGGTCATTTGGAGTTGGGATAAGGTAGAGACAGAAAGAAAGATATGGATGTGAAATTGGAATGTAGGATAATCAGGAGTGTGATAAAGGGACTTGATGCACTGCTCCTGCTGGTACCTGAGCCAAAATTTCAAGAAGCTCGTCATTGGATAAGAAGAAGAATCGGGGGAAAGCTACGCGCTTCGTCTCGAGATAAGCCTCCAGACATTTGAGAATTTGGTCTAGGTTTCTGTTGTTCTCGAGGAACTGCTCGTAAAGTCCTGGAGAGGTGCAATTTTCCAAGGCCAACGGCATCTGATACAATAGAACTTGTATAAATCACAGTCATTTAGATACACAGAACATCGAATAAACTATTTAAACGTAAGACAAACCTTCTCCACTTTTCTCATTATATCTTTGAACGATTTATCCACGGAGATGAAGAGCTTCGCTTCGATAGGAAGCTGCCTCTGTATATCTGGTGCAGAGAATATCGCCTCGAGGTAGAGCCACTGCATCTGACAGTATTGCCAAGCTTCCTGAAAAGCGCCACTACAAATTTAACATTATGCTCAAGTTATTAGACTGGTCGAACTACACTTTGAATCACTAACCAAAGTCTTGGAAAAGAGATCTAATCTCTTGGACCAGTCGTCAACTCTGGTTTTCAGAGGCGCTACATATCTGGATGCAGCGATAGTCTGAATCGATATGTTGCTGTCGTCTAGAGTTGCCTGCACCTCCTCGAGTGATCCCAATATAAAGACGTCCTTCTGGTCCTTGTGATTGGTAACAATAAAATCAATCGTCTTCCAGGCTTCTTCGACTCTCTTGAGCATAAGCTCGAGTCCAGCCTCAGAGCTTGCGGCTCCGGAAATCTCCATGAGGTCATCAACGTGCTTAAACACACCGAGTTCATCGAGGAACTTGAGGGTCAAAGGCTCTTCTGGATTAAACGTGTAATTCAAAAGCGCCTCGATCTTTATCCAATGACGCGGCAGGAGATTCGGATTACGCAAGTAGCCGACCACGGGCAATTTGTCTCGCATTATTTCGACTTTTTCTAGAAGAGACAAGTATCTCGGATACATTAGAATTTCTACCTTAAATTAACACGCTCATTTTTTTCAGAGACTAACCTTTGAGCCCAGGCAATATGTCATTCTGTGGTAGATTCTTTTCAAACTGGGTGATGTTTTTGAGATGTCGATTAATGAAGGCGCCCATCTCCTCGACGTTAAGATCTTCGAGATTGGATTCGTACCAGCTGGCTATGGTCTCGTCCCACTCGCCAAGGCTCTCCCAAAGTAACGTACGCAGTCTCATGTCATTCAACACTTGGTCCAGAACGTCGAAACGTGTCATTTCGACTTTTAAAGTTTTCTGGTACGATCGATAGTCGGCTGCAAGACTTGCACACGCAGTCAGCTGTTCGTTTAGTTGATACAGCGTTTCCAGACAAGCGTCCGCGCTACTTTCACGTTCCAGTAGCCAGGGTTGCTAAAAGTTAAAAGCGCGCACGAGTATTCGTTTTTATTCCGAACATATAGTAATAAGAACAAAATTGCGTACCGTGATCTCGTTGTGGATATCTTGTAGTTTGTCGATGAGTATATTGATGTCTTTTTCGATTCGCTTAATGAACTTGGTGATCAGCTTAGTCCTTTCCTCGTAACACTTTTCAACCTCGAGTCTTAGAGACGTAAAATACACGCTGATCCCCTGTAAGCAATTTTTAACGATTATCTATTTATGCTCATCCGAATTTTATTTCGTAATAAAATATAGCTACCAAATAGTTTGCCAGATCCTCGGGCTCGACATAAATATTGAACTCGCTTATGATGTCATAGAGATCTTTTACGTAATCCAACAAATTTTCCATATTCTCGACTTTCTGGCTCGATTGATCGATGAATTTTATATAGGCTACGTACTCCTCGGTGGTCACAGGTTGGGATTTCAAGAAGTTAATGGCATCCGTAGCCTCCTCCTGGAGCGCGTTAACTCGTTGTTTTCCAAGCCTATCGATGATGCCGAATTTTAAAAAAACTCCTAAAGCAGAACAATAAAACCAACAACCTACTCTGGCATGACAACAGCAAGTACATCTTGATTGTCGTTGGGTCCTGGTAACGCACACATCTTGAACCGCTCGAATTGAAGGTTGAAGATACCTATGTACTGCTTGTTGACAATGCTCTCGATTTCCTCCACCTCGTCATGATAACGCGCACACCATTTGTTGAAAATGTCGCAGGAGATGTTTTGCTCGATTTCCCTTTTCTCGAGATTCACGTCTTCCATGTAGTAATCGTAGATGTGATCGAAACGCTCACAGTAACGTCTAACCGTCGCCAAATTGCGTTCGAGAATATCACTGAATTTTTTCTTAAGAGCATTCATTACTGCGTCGTTGCTGATGACATCGATGAAGTCCGCTGGCTCGCCGATTATGGCATCTTCGACTTTGTTGTTTATAAAAGGCCTGATGGGAAACGTTAATATTTTTTATATTTTTTGCTTAAAGTGTGTAATAATAGTGATTGGCGCACCTCGTGAAGGAGTAAAAGATTTCGTCAGAGAGCAAAGGTTTGATGTCGTATAAATTTTCCTCCCACATCGTCTGCAAGCTCTTAATTATAAACCAGAAGATATCCTCACGAGGGTCTAAAACTATTCCTATCGCCGGGTCGATCATCACGTCAACAATGAAGTAGGGATTCTAAAAAGTTGATTTTGGATTATTAAATTGTTGTCTTTAGCCTTTAAATTATTTATACTTTCACCTCTAAGGTTGACGGACGACTACATTTCAATGCGTAGTTAACGCTCGTATTGACGAATTCGCTCTCGGGTGGCAAGTATTTCGAGTGCTCCGCTAGAACGTCGATAAATTCGGCGTAGGTGTTGCGCAGCAAATTTTGAAGCATCGTTAATTGATAGTAGTCGACCACATGAATAAAACTGAAAATTGAAGGGATTTATATTTTAATAAGCTGCTTTATTCTTATTTATTTTTTATTTTTTACTGTACCGAGATAGCTGGAAACATTTTTCTCTCTTCTTTGCTTGGTCAATATAACTCATTTTCAATACACCGTCTTTTGGCATACGTGCCTTTCCACCTATTTAAAAGAGGCAACAAAAAATACAATGTTAGTTTAAGAAAATCCTATATTTCAATTAAAGAATCGCTTAATTTTACCGAGTTTTGCTATTGCTGTCTGTTCCAACGTGATATTCGAGTCGTCTGGTGTGTATCCAACATCAAGAAGCGAATTCAACGATGTAGCGTTCATTATACTAACTGCCAGCGCTCTGTATTCTACAAGTTTTTCCTTGACTAATTCAAGTTTACCAAACTACAACATAAAGTGTAAATGTACAAATTTTATCTGCCATCTAAGAATTTGATAAAAAAAAAAAAAAAAAATAGTAAAAATAGTTTACCAACTTGTAACTCAATAAATCCTTCAAAAAGAGGAAGGTTTTCTAAAATCGACATGTCGACGAGCGACATGTTTAAAAAGACGCTAGACATACGTTTGACTTCGAGTATAGCTTTACATAGTACCGAGTCGCAGAGAAACAAGTTTTTCGTTAAATAAGCTAAGGCATGGGTCATTTTGTGACACGAGATATATTTTCTCCACATGTAAAATGATTTCCACTTTAAATAATTGCTGAACGTTTTTATCTAATTGAAATTTTTTTTAATTAGATTATTATAATAATTTGAAGACAATTAATTTGTGTCTATTTACCCGAGTTAAAACTAAGTAGAAAGTATATTCTCGCTCCCATCGTTCGATCGGTGTGAAAGTTACTTCTGTAGGGCTGTATTGCGTCACTCCATCGGGCCCTATCGTCATGTAGACTTTACCGATGTCTTTGTACGTCACCACTCTAGGAGATGCATTTTTGTTTTTTCAAAATAGAAATTGATAGAATTACATTTGCTATTGGAAAAATTTGTATTTAAAATAAAACGAAAGATTTAAATGATCTAATAGTAATGATATTTACTTGAGTGCGTAAGGATTAAAAAAGACGGAAGAACGTTCAACCGCATAGATCATGTAATAAAAGCCGATTTTCGGATTAGACTTGAGATTCTCTATCAATTCTAATTGATCGGCAAACTTTGGCTCGGGTTTACTCGCAGTAAGCATGTCAATGTCATCGTCAACGACGCTGCCCATAGGCATAGCCTCCTCTGTAAAACCAGTGCAAGTGTAAATTACCGTGGAAAACAAATAAAATCGATGTACCTTTGAGCGGCCTCTGCTTGAGAAAGTAACTCTTTCTCGGCGTTTCATAGGGTGCGTCTTTAACATTCAACACCGGAAACGAGGACTTGGCCGTCAAGCGACTGATTTCCAGCTGCTGGCCGAGAAAGCCAGTCTGCAACAAGACGTATTAATCGCAACAACTCTCGACTGGTTTGACTACTACTCAAGTTTAAATAATAGATTCGTTTACGAGCGGCTCCGGCGCATCCTTTTTCTTTTCGGTCTTCTCGAGAAACTTGACGTGCGGTAGGTAAAGCTTGTACTCGTCGGACCTTTTATAGCTGAAATGAAGAGTATTAGTTGAAATGCCTATATCGTCTTTGGATGTTGTAGAATCGCCGGCGATGGTACTTTTCATAAATCTTAGCGGGAGCACTGCGCAGATCGTGAGAGAACTGGCTAACAGGTGGCTTGTAGCCGAGCACACGAGGGCTGTCACCGGAGGAACTCGAGTAGGCATCCTTGTCGGCTGGCTTCATAATCAGCCGGTGGAAATGTCCTTTCACGCGTCAATTCGCTCGCCTTCCATGCCGCTTGGACAAGTCCCGACTGAGTAAGCTAAATCACGGCTGTCCAGTAGTTTTCCAACCAGAATTGGTTAGGACGTTAGCGTTGGCATTTGACTGAAGTTGGCCTATGAATATCGACTTAACAAATGAATTAGCTTCATCAGGGAGGGAGAAGTCTTTTCTCCGATATTTGTACGGCATGTACTTAGAGGGCATGGAACAGGCGATTTATGCCAGACGACGACTTCTGCAACTGGGACGCCGGCTCGATAACCGGCGACGCTGCATGTACGGATCGCTTCGAGCACGAAACCATGCGTTCTCCCTGCTTTTCGCGTGTAAAGCCCCTCAGAGATTTCATCAAGTTTCACGGCCTTTTTATTCTTCTTCCTCTCTATACTCTTTCTTTTTTATCTAAACGTACTTTAATAACATTTCAAACATTCCGTGCCTCTTGATTTTCACGTGTATTTGTATTTTCAAGTTGTTTTTGGAAAATTTTTCGTTAATTTTGGACAGCTTGAAATTAATGATGATTATTATTTTTTAAATTATTTATTCATATTTTCGGAGAAATCGGACGTATATCGAGCAAAGTTTTGGCCGATGAGTCGGAGTGGTAAAAATTTCGTTTTAGAAAATATGTATATAAACACTGCGGAAATTGAAAAGTTGACTCATCGGTACTATTAATTTATGTAGATTAACTAAAGTTTCATTTAAAAATATCTATCCTAATTCAACATAATGAACGGAAAATATTAAGCTACTTTTGATATTAAACAAATGCATTGAGTCTTAAAAAAAGAAAAAATTGATCATTGGTACCATTTAAAAGGAACAAAAACGAGAGAAATAAAGTGAAAGCTTTCACGGTCACATGGAGCTTAATAACAAAGCTTAGAGGTCGCTCTCGGGCTCATCAAAGCCCCGATACCACGGCTCCTCTCCAATTCATTTGAAATCGTTCGGCTGCCTAATCCACTGGTCTCGTTTTGAAAATAGTACATTAGGCGTTCGTGTTTTAAAAGTCTTGAATAGCCCCTGCCTTTGCCCCTCTCTCTTCTATTTGAGCCAGAGGTTCGCGCGCGCTCGCGAGGCGCGGCTAAAAATATACGAGGGAGAGAGAGAGAGAGAGAGAGAGAGCTGCATCAACGGTGGTGGCCGTGCTTACAAGCTCGGCTAGCTCACTCAGTCGAACGCTCGCGTCTACACGTGTTCACATCCGCGCGGGCGCGCGAGTCTTCTTTTCCAGTGATCATATCCCTCATCGCGAGAGTTTATTTTCGCGCTGTTTCCATCCCGATATATTCGCAACTCGTTGTTTATACCCTCGCCGTTCCGGCTGATTCGTCAAATCTGTGTGATAATAAGAGCCGCCAGCTGTGCACAGTGTATGTTGAATTCCTGGTTTTTTTTTTCTTGACAAGAGCAGCAACAAAGCCTCCTTGCTCGTTTTGATTGGAAATCGGTATAGCGTTATTTATTAAAGTATTTGGTAATTTTTAAATTCGACGTTATTGCGCGCCCCGAGGTTTATTAATATTGCCGGTAGACGCAAGAGAGAAACTAAAAAGTGCGTCTATATAATAATGATACCTGCCGTGTGAAGTGCCAACAAACCGAGGCGAGAGCTGTGTGCGTCCATGAGTCGTGCGGGTATTATTGTGCCTAATGACTGATTTTTCATCGCTGTAACTCACAGAGAGGCAGTATTTTATTTTTGGGCAAACAGAGTCGTAGGTATCGAAGAAGAAGCGTAGAAAAAAGAAGCAAGGGAAGAATGAACGATCCGGAGCCGAGGGTGTCGCAATCGCTGGCCGAGAAGATAACGACCGATACACTGAGGAGGATCGCGTCGAACGACGAGTACGAGGATGCGGAGATACTCTGCGTCGCCGAGTACCTGGCCAACCTCTACGAGTACGACTTCGAGGCGCAGTTCGGACTGATCGGCCGGCAGGAGGGCAACGCGGCCCTGTCGAAACTCGAGAAACTCGAGGTGCGCGAGCAGCCGTTCTTCGCCGTCTGCTGCCGTGGGCTCAAGCACTGGGTCTGCCTGGCGGTGACCCACCTCCACGGCTGCGCTGTCGTCTTGTACAAGGACTCGTTCGGAGTGCCGCCGAGCAACAGCCTGCGCGAGGCCATACACGCCAAGCTGCCCGGGGAGAAGGTGCGCTTCGAGTGCCACCGGGGGACCGAGCAGAGCGACGACAGCAGCTCCGGGCCGATATGCCTGCGCAACCTCCAGGTGCTCATGAAGGGCATCAAGTCGCCGCAGATCAAGGTGAGAGTCAGCAATAGAGAGAGAAGGAGGGGCGAGCAGGATTTTAAGAGCAAGTAACACTGACGTTTTCGCAGGTGCCGCTTATCGAGAAATTTCAGAAGGTCCGATTCTGCACGCAGTACGGCGTATTGAGCGTCAAGCGGGAGTTTCGGCTCTGGCTGCAGAAACATTTGCTCTCCGGCTTGGAGGAGGTCGCTGCCGATCTCGTTGCCGATCCGGCGTACAATGATTTTCGCGAGTCTCTCGGGAGCTTTCTCGACGGCTGCGTCAAGCTTCTCAAGGAGAGCTTTGTCCTTTCCAGCACCTACACGTCGCTTCTCAAGACCGAAGCGAAGAAGAAGGATCAAGACGTCAAGTACGAGACGGATCACAAAAGTCTTAAGGCTCTCAAAAACGCGCGCACGAGTTTCTATTCGAATAGCGAGGTACAGAAGAGCGTGAAAATCAATAAAAATGAATTTATCGATCTCGACGGCGGTAACAGGGTTTATAATCTTGAGATACAGGAAAGGTATATAGTGACAATGAATTTTCTTTATTTACAATTAACGTATACTCAATGGATTTTGATCTTTGTAGGTTTCCCGTACAGATGCAAAAGTTCACCAAGATCTTTGCCGTTCTAGCGCAAGCTGAGATGAACGAAGAACTAGAAAAAGCTTTTCGTATGGTCAGCGAAAAGTTGAAGTTGGATTATGACAAGATCAAAATTTTCTTTGAATTGCATAAGCCACCGAAACGGCCAGATTTCATGAGAGCCGATTTCACACCACCAAACATCGTTGCCGTTGTAGAAAAGGCCGTCGAGGCGGTTAAAGCCAAAACAAAAGCCCTTAAGGTAGATTAATCTTTTCGATTATACCTCTTATATGAAAATAATTGTCGAAAGATCGTCGTACATGTTAAAGTTTTTATTTAGCCGGCCTCGTAAAAACTATAAAAGTTTGGATAAATTCGCCAAAGGTTGACGCGAACAAACACGTAAATTTACTTACATATAGACACGTGGATGTGCATATAGCAAAGTGCAATGTCTTCTGCACTTTTCGATAGCAATCGGTTTTAAAATAACCCACGATTTTAACTAGCTAAGATGCAGTAGGCGTTTTGGCAGCGATAGTCGCTCGATTCGAACGTGCGTAAGCTAACTGCGCCTATATACTAAATATTACGTTGGCTTCGCATATCGCAATCTGCCATCAATCTTGAGCATCGCGCCGAAAAAAAAACAAACAATACATCAACGAAAAGTTTAATTCGACTTGCTAGCAATTTATCATATTTCACCCAGTTTCTTCTTCGAAAACATAATCAAAACCTATATCGAAAACAACAATATTTCTATAGGTAAATTAAAATTTTTTGAAGCAGGTCAAGAACGATAGCGGGGACAAGAAGATCAAGGACTGGGATCGTTTGTTGACCGAGCTCGTGCTGGACGCCCACGGGGTCGAAGCCAACTCGGAAGAGGACTGCGCTGCCCAGGCCCGACGAATCCGAGAATGCCTGCCGCTGATCGAACGTTATCGCAGCGAGTGGTCCGGCCGCAGCGTCACGGAGATCAACGAGTTTGCAAGCGCGCGACGAGCCGAGGAGCGAGCGTTCGAGATGGAACGTCTTTGCGAGGCTATAGCCGTGATGGACCGGGCGAACGAGCTTGCGACCGGCGGCCATCGTCTCCGTGCCCCTCAGATCCTTTCGATCTTGGTCTTTCTAAGCTCCGCTGCCGATCGTGGCAAATTGTGCCAAATCGAAAGTGGCGAAGGTGAGTAGATTGTTTTCCTTTTCTTTTGAACAGGGATATATGTTTGTGGAATATAGGGAGTGATGTAACGTATGTTTCAGGTAAGACGGTGATAGTCTCGCTACTAGCGACAATTATGATATTGCAGGGGGAAAAAACGGTGGACGTTATAACGAGCAATGCTGTGCTTGCTCAGGAGGGCGTTGACAGTCGCAAGCTCTTCTATACGATGTTCAATATTAGTGTTGCATCGAACGTTCCGGATAAGACTTATGCTCAAGGACCGAGAAAGTGCTACGTAGCAGATGTGGTCTATGGAAGCATCAACGATTTTCAGTTTGATTACTTGAGGTGAAGATAAATTCGACAGTGAATATAAAAAACAAGTGACGAATTTGTTTAACGACAAATATTAAAATCTGTGGCTTAGGGATACCGCGGAAGGCTTAGGAACGATGAGCGGACGCCAGTTTGGCAGGGTCATATTAGACGAAGTGGATAACATGCTTGTGGACAATGGTCGACATATCGCCAAAATATCATCGCCCTTCCCTGGCATGGAAAATCTCAAGTACATATACTTGAGGATTTGGAGCGAATTGCTCAACGTTGAGTCGGATTTGATCGACGATTTTCAGGTATAGCTTTTTCAAAAGTCAATTGAAGCCTGAATTACATATTCGACTGATCTGCATTTCAAACTATTTTAATGAAAAATTTCAGGATAAGCTAAATGATTTTTCGGACATTAAGAAAGCTAAAGAGATGGCTGTTCGCGAGTTCATCAAGATCTTCGATGCATCGATGGTTGGACGTATGGAGGAACGAATGAAAGTCAATCTGCAGGTTCGTAAAATTCACCAATAGATGTATTAAGAGGACTGGCTACTAATTCAAAAATCAGAACAGAAAACTGTATTTTTTTATTTTACGAGTTACTAAAATAAAACTTTTTGTTACAAATGGTACTAGTTGTACTAGTACTCTAAGGCATAAATAATATATTTATCTATGAAACTCACTCAGAACATGGTTTTTTAGTTTTTTAATTAAAAATGCTTTACCATAAGGTTTCAAGTTCAATTTTGAATAAATAGTGTTCATAAACTGAAATTAAAATTTTATTTTTAACAGCGAAAGTTTTTAAAGTTTCGTTAAGCTTTTTTAATTTAAAATCTTCCTCCAGAATGAATTCTACATATATAAATTTATTATTTCTACTCTAAAGTACTAGTATAACTTGTATCATTGGTAAAAAAAATGTTACATTAGTAACTGGTAAAATAAAAATAAGAAAATATTAAAAGTGTCATTCTCAACTGAAATTAGGATGTGGATATGAAGTTCGTGCCAACGCACTGTCTAAAATACGCGGAGAACATGATACCCAAATGGATAAGCAACGCGATTAGAGCGCGATACTTTATAAACGAGAACGAGCAGTACTCGCTTAAGGAGGTAAACGGCGAGCTAACAATCGTGCCGGTCGACTACAGCAACACTGGTGTGACTCTGAAGAACACCGTCTGGTCCTACGGTCTGCATCAGTTCGTTCAAATCAAGCACAACGTGCGCATAACACCGGAGAGTCTAACAAGTAGCTGCGTCTCAAATTACGCTTTCATCGGTAAATACGGCCACAGGATCTTTGGACTAACGGGTACTCTCGGCTCCAGAGCAGAGCAGGATCTGCTTTCCTCCATCTACAACGTCGACTACGCCCGCATACCTACTTACAGGAGCAAGTCTTTCAAGGAGCTGAAGGGAGTGGTTGTGCCTGATGACAACTGGTGCTACGAAGTAACCCTTATGACCATTGGACTAGTTCGGAATACTGGTGAGTTCTGCTTCTCCCATGTGAATGAGCCTTTGCTAAGCCTGGAGTCTAAATTATTGTCTCAATAGGCCGAGCAGTCTTGATAATATGCAAGACCATAGCCGATCTGATGCGGCTGGAGGAACAGTTCGGGACGATAAAGTCGCAAGCTTGCTGGGACTGCAAGATCCAGCTGAAGAAGTTTCAGGACGAAGAGACGGCGGACGTGACGCGAGAGACCGTGACATCTGGTGACGTGATCGTAGCGACAAACATTGCCGGTCGAGGCGCAGATTTCAAGACGTCGCGGGAGCTCGAGAGGAATGGGGGTCTTCACGTGCTCGTCGGATTCTGTCCGGATAACGAACGCGTTCGCGAGCAAGCCTTCTTCCGCACCTCCCGACAGGGTAACCTTGGCTCGGCCCAGCTTGTCGTGCGTGAGAGCGAAATCAAGCGTCTGGGCATGGATACTGGCGATCTCGATAAGATTGATTTTAACGAAGTGAGCGACTTTTTATGCTATCTTTTCTAGTACTAAACGAGTATTTTTTACTAAACGCTCCGTTTGTTTCTTTTTGCTTCAGGTTAATAAAAGAATCGACTTTATCGAGAGGGAGAGGTTGAACGACATAAAGAGGTCAAAAGTTGACGTGTTAAGATACGAAGATGCTCTGTTCGGCATGTTTTCCGACATGTGCCAAGAATTGAAGAATAACAATGTCATCACCTGGGGTCACTCGTATTTGATGAAGGACCTCAAAGAATTTTGGGCCTTTTGGCTGGAGGAGCAAAACTTTGAAGACAGGCAGTATTCGTTGAAGGAAGCGAGCTATGTGTTTTTCAAGTTCAAATATCACGACGTGACCAAGAAAATTGTCAGCGGTACTATTTCGCAGAATCCCTATTATGGAATATTGCAGGCTGATTTTTTCTTGAAAAATGACGAGGTGGAAAAGGCTAAGAATTCGTTGGTCAATGCGGTTTGTCTGAGCAAAAATCCTACTGTCATGTATCCAGGTAAGCGGACTTTTCGTATGCTATTCGTTAATTTAGTTTTGCAACGTAAGATTATGCATTGATTACTTATTTTTCTAGCATTCATATCACTGTTCGACTCGCACTTGGAAGAAAAAGGTCCACTTTTGCCGAAATTCAAAAGCTTCCTCTCCAAAGTTTTCGCGGGCAAATTACAAAACGAAGAGAAAACGCCGAATTTCGTGACGGAGCTCGTCGAGTACCTCCTGATAGCACTAACTGGCTTGACCGAAGAAATTGACTTTATGGAGACAAACTATTTCAACGAAGACAGTAATTACGAATTTAAACGATTACTGGTTAAACCGACGAAGAGCAAGGAGAATTTACTCGTTAAGCATTTAGCGGCTAAACTCACGAGTTTAAAGGTATACCGAGGAAACGTCGAAATGCTGTTGGAAACTTTGGACGGCAGTGATACGCACAGTTTGGCTGTGAATAAAAGGATTACAGATTATTTGAAAAACTTTACGGCGGATACGAAAGAGGAAAAACAAACAAGAGATCTCATGACAGAGGCAGAACTGTCGGAACTAGGTAAGTTTCTGGACTATGCGGATATATATTAAATTTAATGTCTTTCATGAAGTCTCTATACACTGAGAAAACGGTTATAATAAAAATTATTATAACTTCATGAAAAATTGCTATAATTTTGAGTAAAGGAAAGATAGACTCAATAAAGGATAAAAAT
>JAPYYQ010001555.1:0-31178 GCA_030522585.1 Anagyrus pseudococci
CTTCGTAATTAAAAACCTTCAAAACGTCGAGAAAACGCAAAATTACGGAATCGAAAATTTTCACCGTTACAAAGCTTTCTCTTTGAGAAAGCAAAAATGAAAAGACTCGTGGGCTCGGGCTATATAATGGCGTCGAAAGGCGTAAGCGAGAGGGCCTCGTTTCGATGCTCTCTCGTGGCTTTACGCCCTCGCGCGAGTATATGTGGCTCTTGCGCAAGCTCTTTTTCGCCGTTCCGATTGGGAGGCAGGCCGTTACGCTCGAGTGCGTTCATTATTTAAGTGGCGCCCGTGGAAATTGGATATTTTTAGCCCTGCTTAAAGCGCCATTTTTCAGGCCTTATAATTTTTATTGGCTTGTTTACGATTCGGTTGCAACGGCCGAGTTGAGAGTTATTGTTTCTCGAAATTAAAGGGATATTTTATATTTTGAGATTTATTGTATCTCGGAACAATCTAAGGTTTCTTATTCTTTCATTAAAGTGAAAAAAAATGACGCGATCACTCAGCCTTGCAAACGTTTAGTCGTGTCAATGTCATCACGATTACTTTTTATAGCCAAGTCAATTAAAGTATCGAGTTAATAATTTTAGTATGTGCATATACAATACTTACAGATGAATCATTTTTTCTGAATTCTTATGATTTCAGTTTACGCAGAGGCCCAGGTGCTAACGTACAAGATTCCAGTGGATACTCCGCACTTCACCATGCTGCTTTAAATGGGCACAGGTATGATTGTGCATTGATTTTGTTCATCAAAACATTTTGCAACTAATAACGAATCATTAGGATAGTCAAAAATGTAGATAAAATTAACGTACAAATTGTAATAAAAAAATAAATAAAATAGAAAAAATTGTAAAAATACCGAACGTAGAGGCTAGAACTTCTTTTAACGTATTAATTGATATTTTAAAAATAGTAGCAATCAAAATAGAAGTTTTCGTTACGAAACCTTTTTGTTTCATCGAGATCTTTTTTCAGCGTAGGTTATTTCATTAAATCATTGCAAGAATCTTACTTATTCTTTGTTCCCCTCCTTTTCAGGGAAGTGGTGAAGCTGCTTCTCCAGCACGAGGCTTCGACCAATATCGTTGACGCTAAGGGCTCTTCTCCGCTTCATTTAGCGGCATGGTCCGGAAACTCGGAAATTGTGCGATTAATTCTGAGTCAAGGGCCTTCGGTGCCGAATGTCAACCTCACGGTAATTATATCTGTCATTCTAGAGGAGCGTAATAAAGAACTTTTATTCCGCTAGCAGGGAAAAATTTATTTTCTATTGTTCGATTGTTATAAAATTGTCATTAAATTTTTAATTCGCTTTGATTATTGCACTTGCGTAATTTCATTAAATCCGGTAAAATTTTCATTCGTTCGTTAGCAAGTACGGTCGATGCCTGAAACTGATAATAATTGTTAATAAAATGTCGTGTCCAGTTTCGATAAAAATTATCCTTTTTTTTTAAAAAAAAAGCTTGCATTGGTCATTTTCTCGCGAGTGAGAGGGAGAGAAAGGGGGGGGGTGGTCAGTTTGTCGAAATTTAATTGGAAAGCCATCATAATTTTCATTATATTTTATCGATGACAGACCAAGGATAACGAGACGGCGTTGCACTGCGCTGCACAGTACGGGCACACGGAAGTCGTGGCGCAGCTGCTGCAGCACGGCTGCGATCCCAGTATCCGCAACAGCCGCGGTGAATCCGCTCTGGACCTCGCTGCGCAATATGGCAGGTAAATCACGTCGTTAAAATTTCATAAATATTTTTTTTATCTTTTTACCTCTCACCCTCCCCCGGCTTTTTTTGCCTTTCCCTTCTTTCTTGTTTTTCGTTTCAAAAATACCAAATCCACCAAGGTTGCTCAAAAGTTTGAGTTTTTAATAGAGCGAGTTGTACCGTAATTATTTGTCTTTGCTTGTTTACCTTTTTTTTCAAATAGTCACGCCGACGGAATGAACAGCTATTAAATGATGGTTTTGACGGGAAAGCATTTGTTTGGACGAGTTTATTTACACGCACTTTGCTCTAATTAAAACTCTAAATCGAGTTCGTAGCTCAAACCAATACGAGCGGTCAAATTAATTTTTTGTTTCGCCGATGAAGAGCATTAACGCACCTTCGCTTTCGATCGAATTTAATTAGGATTCAAATTGTCCGTAAGATTCGCGCGTTTTTTATTCAGATCGTAAATGGTTTTAATCGTTTCATAAATCACGAAAGACGTTACAGCTAAAATAAAGCTATTTTTTCATTTGCGCTACTTTAAACTTAAATTTGAAATCGAGCCAACCGTATCGCTCGTGCATTGAACGTCAATCGTTGTAACCATCTTCCCTCGTCACAAATATTGTACTGTTATATAAATTAAATTAATGTAAAACGTTTTTTTGTTACAATCGCCAGGCTGGAGACTGTGGAGCTGTTACTGCGAACACATCCCGAGCTCATCGAGTCCCTACGCATCGCCTCCTCCTCTTTGATCTTCCCACACACACCCCTGCACTTGGCATCGCGCAATGGCCATCGGTGAGTATTCTTATACATTTGGAGTCACCTTTAACAAACCCATCAGACCTATTTTATAATACTATCTTAAAACCCCAAATATTTCCCTTGCTGTACAAATGGTCTTGTCTCTATCTCGCGTATTATCAGTGCTAGTCAATTAAATCTTTCGCGGAAAAGCCTTAATCCCCGAAAAGGCCGAGTATTTCGTTATTGGCTTTGACCTTCAAAAGAATAAATTCACGCAACACCACCAAGCAAATTTACCCAGCTACCATGAATTATTTCAAGGATCAAGTAGCGAGCCAACGTACTTTGCCGCGGCACATCAAAAGGCCAAATGATTTATAGCAAGAGGGTTGTAGAGGGCAGAGGGGGGGTGGTGTGATTCCGGTGACAAACAAAGGCATTCCTCGGCTTGTTTGACCGGCTGGTCGCGCGCGCGCAAGCGTCAAACGTACCCGTTGCGCGTTGGCTTTTTCCGCGTTTATTTGGACGGACCTGATTCAATGATCGCCTCGACACGTACAGCCTCCCTCCCCTACCCCTCGCCTCCACTTCTTGAATTCCATTTTGTACATCGCGTTACAAATACCCGATCGAGGCACCCGCGAATTAACGCCAATTTGCCTCGACACAGTCTCGCTCTGGCTCGCTTACGCGGGCAGGGTTTTGATTTTCGGCTGCGGCCCATCCGATAAATTTCGCCTTGGCAAATGATGCTCGCGCGCGTTCGCATGGGCCCTGAGAGAGTTGACATTGCGGTGTACCTAAAACGCACGTTGAAATCGCGCTTGCCCGAAATTCCCGTATGTCTGCTGTTTGCAAATTAAAATTGCTCATGAATTTTCTTACCGCGGTTTCTGCAGGCATATCCATACCCAAATGAATTTGGTTCTGGATCAATGTGTTGTTTGTACAAAAATTATGCCATATCCAAAGCTTAGGTATAATCAACCTATACTCAGCAGGAAAAATCGAAATAACCCAGCAAATTCCGATAAGTCTATCTCTCCCCCAAAAACGACGTATACGTATATATCTCTTACGTAGTCCGGATGAGCCAGCAACATGGTAATCCGTTGTTTAGCACGTCGATCCGCGCCGGTAATATTCATTCATTACGGATAACAATTCGAGCGGGAGAGAGCCAGTCCCCCCCCTCCTCATCGGTCGGTGCACTCGATAAATCTCTATAATCAAAAACGTACACGGACAGGCTTTCGCTTTGCAATGAGAATTTGCGACGGGCGAGAGAGCGCCTGGAAGCCGGCCGCTGTAGAGAGAGAGCGGGGGCCATCGTTCCGCGCGGCCGGCTATAGCAATTATAGGATCAATCCGAGAAACCCCGAGCCGCATAATATATATCCGAGCGCGTATATAATCGCGCGGGCCTCGATATAGAACGAATGTACTGCTGAGAGAGGTATAGCGAGAGAGAGACTGGTATAGGCTAAGCATACGCGGCCAAAGGAAGTATAATAGAGGAGAGAAGGGCAGCGCAGCGTGTGTGTATGTGTATAGGGAAAGGCAATGTCGGGCAGACGGAAGCGAACCGGGCAAAGCGGCGTTGATGGACGCAGGCTGAAAAGGAGAGAGCGAGAGGGAAGGCAAAGCCGAGAGCGCTCGCGTAATCGCGTTGGGCCGATATTACGTCGAGAAGCCGGCGGCCTAGCTCCGGGCCACGGAATCCCGAATGCCGAGGGCTGTGTGTGTGCACGCTTGGCAGCCCGCGCCTACGTCGATCGCCAGAGAATCGCATTAGCTTCTCTCTCTCTCTCGTTGCTATACTCTCCGGATTGTCGCGCCTCGATCTGCACCTCTTTGCAACTCGTGCACACGTATCCAGCGCGTATCTGGCAATGTAACCCGATGCACTCGCTCTTCCCCCTCGGATACTCTACTGCTGTTGCTACACCGGCGGCTGGTTTTGGTTATGGATGTTCTGTTTGCTCGGCGAACTCGGGCGTTCCTCACGCTCTGTCGACTGTTCTTCGAGTAACGAGAATCCCCGCTGGCTTTGCTTGTAGCGCGTCCCTTTACTCACCGGCCCCACCTGTATTTAGCTGTAAGTTGGTTTGCTGGACGTTCATGCTTTTTACGGTAAAATGTAGATTCCGGCTGTGGTCACTTACGGGCAACTTTTTATGATGTTACGTTTGAAATATCTTTTGAACAATTGAGCGTGAGCGTTATTGGATATGAAATTATTCAATTGACTATTGTGAGAGTGTGATAAAGATAAGGATAATTTTGTGAGATGACGAACTTAAGAGCCATTAGTGACAAAGCATACCGCAATGATTATTAATCGCTTCGTACAAGTGTTACAAATCGTAGTTTCTATTCATCAAACTGTTTTCGAACTATTAACTATTCAGAACTCCACACTCTACATCAATCCTATTGAGCGGAACCACTCTACCAATTACAAAATTAAAACGAACGCCTCATTCAATTCCACTAAATAATTATAAAAATCATAATTTCCTTTTTATCCACAAAAAAGATTAATTACTCTGGGTAGCAATATCGACGACAAGCGAGCAATTTCAGGAACAATCGTCGACATTCCGCGAACGGCGCAATTAAACAAAAGCCTTCGCGGCATTAGACATAATCACGCAGCGATTCGAATTCACATCGGCAGATCGGCGGCGCGCCATTGTCAAAAGGGCGACCGAGCACGAGGAAAAGAGTGCACTCGTGGCCCGGGGGTGTGTACAGCGAGGGTATAGCAATCCGATCACGGAATAATATCGTCGCGAAAGGCCGATGGCGCGAGCTTGCGGCACTTAACGTTGCGAGGGGATGGCTCTGCCGCTCCGCCATACGCCCTGTCGGCCAATCCGACCGCTAAGCCTTTAAAATAATCCGCGCGATCGGAGTGCCGCCGAATGGAAATCGACGCGCTTTTTGCAACCGCGTGCGCGCACTATCGTCCGGCTAATCGCTTTAGCGCCGGCTCGCTTGCGATGCGATCGAGCTGCTATATCTGCAGCCCCTCCCTCCTCTTTTCTCTCTATCGCTCCCCCCCCCCCGCCTCTTCTCACTTGCTCCCTCTCTTTTGGCATCGAAAAACCGCAAGAGCGTCCAGTTAGCCCGCTGTTGCGCATTCAATTCGAACGCGTTTTATTGAGCCGTAGTCGGAAGGCTCGTACGCCTAACCACGCGTCTAGCGACGCGTCAAGGATACCACGGCTGCAATACGGGCTTCTCTATACGCCCCTTTATTCGTTACCCTTTGATTGTGCCTGTTGAGTAATAACGACGCGGTCTTTACGCTGTTTATGTTTTTGATTTGCCATTAGCATTAATTTACGTCGTTGACTTCTTAATGGACGGAACTGACGGTGACTATGTTGCCATGTACCGTTTCGGTGAATAGCATTTCATTGTCAGGATCAAACCCAATGCTTCCTAATACTAACGAAACATCCAACGTATAAGGAATAAAGAATAATAAAGACTGAATACAATTGAATTACAGGGCGTGCGTGGAGGTGCTACTCGACGCCGGAGTGGACGTCAACATGCGAACGTCGGCGGGCACGGCGATGCACGAGGCCGCGCTCTGCGGCAAGATGGAGGTAGTGCGGACGCTCCTCGATCGCGGCGTCGACCTCAGCATCAAGGACTCCCGGCACAACACCGTACTCGATCTTCTCAGTCAGTTCCCGGCGCACGTCACGCAGGACCTGACCGCCGTCATAAAACGTACGTTGTCCCACACTACAGCCTCCGTCAACAGACGAGTATACCAAAATTCTGACGAATCCGTGTTATCTCAGGTCACCGCTCGTCCTCCGGTATAGAGAGCGACGCCGACAGCGAAAACCTGCCGCCCATACCGGTCCAGGGCAGCGACTCCCTCGGCAGCCCGTACGAGAACGTGAGGCCCGGGGACGATCTGTCACCGGCCGAGGGCTCCTCGCCGACGCGATGGCAACTCTACCACAAGCCCCGGGACGACGACCGCCGGATATCCGGCAACTCGGCGATGTCGCTGTAAGCTCCTTCACTTACCTCTATCTCGTCGTCTATCCTTATCTATGGCTCTCTTGCTTTACTTGCTAATTGTAATAATTGCGCTGGGAATTTGCATTTCACGAGGCGCCCACAGCTTTCTCGGTCATACATATACCTTTCTTACGTACTCTATCTATGTCTTTTATATCATAGACTGCGTCTGTCACTCTTCGCGTTTACCATTCCTATAATGAATTAATTGAACGAAAAAGCAAAGTTTCTTTCGTATTTCTTATATTGATTATTGCATTGTTTTATCATCAAATGTTCTTGTACTTTATTACACTTTGCTTACTTATATGTCACAAGATATGTCATTATGTCACTTTTCATACACTTCATGAGTTTCATTGTTCATAAGATTCTAATTATAATAACGTGTTACTATCGACGAAATCATAATTTCATTTCATTCTGCCATTTGATTGTATCATTTATCTTTGCTTGACATCTGCTTATCGTGCCGTATATATATTTCATACAATTACACAATTTATAACTCTACACATTAGTTTAATGAAAACGTAAATATAATCGGTAAAAAACTGGTTTTTTAAGCTCAAACAAGCAAAAAACTTTATTTTTCATTTTTTATGTAGATTCTTGTAAATTTTTGTTTTCTCATATAATATGGTACTTATTCGTTACACGAGTACGTACATAAAATCCTAATACTTTAAAAGGTAAAACGATAGGGTAACGCTTTTTCTTTTACTCCTTGAAAAAAAAAAAAAAAAAAAAATGCAGCAGAGTGGACGGACGAGTGGACGCTAAAAAGTCGAGCGTGCAAGTCGCATCGTCGCCAAGATTTAATTGTCCTCATTTAATTTTCCATAAGCCCATTTGGAAGTGGGCACGCTCCGCCGCTGGCATTTTCGGAGGGCTGCACACACCCAGCCGAACTGCACACATTCATTTCACCACCTTCACCCCCCCTCCGGCGATTTTAATCTCAATCTTTCCCGGAGAGAGGCCGCGCCGACCTCTCGAGCGTACGGCCTTGCCCACTCGCGCCTCGCTGGCTAGCGCTCGTCTTTTTCGAAAAAAAAAAAAAATATATTCTACCCCGAGAGAGGTAGGGACGCTCAGTGGCCGAAGAGACCGAAAGAGGGAATATATCCCTCGTCCCCAGCTCCTTGGCTCCCGGACGTTGGGTAATATTTTACGGCTGCCGGCAATTTTATGTATATACATCACCGGGGGACCCGTTCCTGCTCTGCTCTCTCTCTCTCTCTCTCTCTCTCTCTCTCTCTCTCTCTCTCTCTTCCTCTCTCTCGTCTCTTTGTGTGTAAATATCTTGCTAGCTACTTTCATTAAAATGATTCTTCTATTTTTTGCCTTCTCCTTCTCCCGCGCCGTGCTGCTGCTGCTCTCTTCTCTGGGCTCGCGCTTCGCTTCGCTCGCCTACCCTTGTCGCAAACTAAGTGAGCAGCTTTCGTCGGATGAAATTCGGCTTGTCTATTTTCTGTTCTTAAATTGTTACGGCAAGCTCGCTGACGTGCGCGCTTTTGCGTTTTATTTCAATAACTACTTCACCTTCAAATTGAATGCGATTTTTGAGCCGTCCGCGGGAAATATTTTAAATTCACCGGGCTGGAAAATTTGATTTTTAAAGTTTTAAATTTTATTTTCTGGATTACGAAATATTTTAAAAATTTCATAATGCGAGAAAAAAAACGTTTGCGTAATTATTTATCGTATCTATTACTAAAAATGAACGCGATTTCCGAAAATCGTTACTCCAACCACAAAAACACTTCATTCGAACGAAAAATTTATCGCATTATGCTATATATTGAAATGAAAATAGTCGCTTAACAAAATTACGATAAAACAAAAATAAAAGTCAGCGCAAACAAACTCCCATTCATCCCCACCCTTTAGGAAACCTTGACCCGAGAAGGTCTATTGCCAGTCTTATCAAGACCGGAATAACAGAGTGGGGAAACTACACGTTACCCGAGTGTATGCGTCGCTTATAATACAGTAGGAAAGCGCGAGAGCAAACAAAAGGTGCAGACATGCACGTACGAACGTACATAGAGCGAGCGAGTAAAAAGGGGAGTCAGATCAGGGTGGAAGAGTCTCGTTGGACGACAGTCAGCGTTCCGGCGCGGCGAGCGTCGCTTGCTTTAATTTTCCTGATGTACCGGGGCCAGTTCTCTGCTCCTCGTGTCTCTTGCCGTGTTTTTACCGCGGCGACTGTCCGCAGGCTGACTTATACTACTCGGTTTTAGGGACACTCGTCGTATGGTCAGACCTACCCAACTGGTAGATCGCAAGTTCATCTGATAAACCATCTTACGTTTTAAGTCATACCCATGCAGACTGCACGGCCCGAGGATGTATTTCTCAAGTGCACACGTTACAAGTAATAATCCCTCTATTTCAGTTAAAAACGAGAAAATAGATTGAAACCGTTGAATTTGTTTACGCAAACAGTGCCTTATTGTAAAGTCAAATTTTTAAGCAATTGAGAAGCATCAATATTTAATCATCTCAAAAGCGGCATTTCATCGTGGCCGAAAATAAGTCACGGCGATTTAACGAAAATCCAATTTAGCCGGCAGACTCGGTCGTAATTAGCACGGGAAATGCGTCGCTGATAGCTCGCGGTCGTTCTTGCTCCGCCGAGTCCGAGAGGCCGAAACTCGTTTGTTTTTCATCCTGTTAAACAATGTCAATGTTAGCCTCTACCCTTCCTACCCCCCTCCGCTGCCGTAGAGCTGCCCGAGAGCAGAAAACTAATAATACCAGAAGCGGGAAGAACCGCCGAGAGAGAGAGAGACGGTCGTTTTGCGTAACTTCATTTCTGCCTTGGCGAGCCCTTATTCTGCGAAAGAGAGAGGAAGAGAGCGACATTTCTCTGCGGCTATTCCGAATGCGCAACCTTCACCCGTTTGCGCGGACTCGCTCAACGGCTCTGTTTCGTTCTCAAAATCGTCCATCTTTGTCCTACTCTCTGTTTGTTTGTCTTATTCGTAATAAACTTTAGCTTCTTTTGGTTTTGCTCTGACGTCTGCTCTCGTTGTGTTGTAACAACGATGTTGCTTTAATTCTGCTGCTAATCTGTGATTATTACTTTTTATTTCTTTTTATCTTTATAATAGTATTTTATTCTGTCTTTCTTTAATTAATCTACGGATTTTCGATGTACTGTCAGTGTATTCTTTTAAAATTCAAATTTATCGATGTAAAAAATTTTTATATAATCTTTTAAGTGTCAACTTGTAATATCTATGTTGAACTTATTATTTATTAATTAATACTATACGATATATTGATTATGACTTATTCAAATATATAAATTTAATGCTTAAAATATCTCCAATAAACAATTATAAACAGCCAACACGCTCTCATATCATACGACTATAAAATGACATTACACAATCAGCATGAGTAAGAGAAATTTTCGTCAACAAAAAGAAAAAGAAAGAAAGAAAGAAAGAAAAAACAGAAAAAGCAAGTCTTGGCTTGCTTATCTCCATGTGAGTCAACGTCATTGGGCGATCGGAGAAGTCGACCAAGCTGATGGATTTGAAATTGGGACGTTTCAGCGAAGACGAGTTGTACTCGAGCGAGCCGCTTGAGGAGGCCTGGCGGCAGCTCCAGCTGACCGAGGACTACTCCGAAGCCAGCTCCGTCTTCGACAGCGTCTTTATGTCCATGTCCGACACACTGAACTCGATAAACACCCTCGCGAGCTCAGACCAAACACCCGAAGACAGACCACTTAACACTACCCTGATCACAACACCGTCACGAGACACTATACGGTATGCCAGTGTGCCGAAACGCATGCCTATCATCAACATCATCATCATCATCATCATCATCATTATCATCATCATCATTATTGCTCGAATTCAAATTAACTCTCCATCCCCTTCGCCCCATCTCTCCCACTCAGTCATTATACTCTGTCATCGCTCTGTGCATGGACCTTGGATGAGCCTCTTATCTGCCTTCCCTAGCACTGTTTGCACCTGCTCTATCATTTTCCACATTATCCTTCGCTCCCCCCATTATCTCAATTACGTACATTCCGAGTTTGATTTAGTTTGTAGATTTAACAGTAAGATATAGCGATATGACAATAAAATCACGGTAATTCATGCATTATTCAAATAATTTTGTTATTTTTTTTGTAATTTTAAATAATTTAAATAAAGTCACGTTATTCCGGTTTTTAAATATTTTTGCGGGTATCAATGTCATAAAATTCGATTGTTCATAAAATCTTTTTTCATCTTATTACCTATGAAAAATTTCTTTTACCGTCAAAATTCATTTTAAAAACTGGAATAATGTTAGCAAAAACGCGTCGATTCGTACAAAAAAAAGTAAGCTTTAAATTGGTATCCTTTTTGGCCGCCGTATCAAATCTCAGGTAAGGTGAAAGCTGGCTATATCTCGTCATCGAACTGGTACGTGCCCGACAATCTCAAACCCATATCTCGTGTAAATAAAAAAAGAACAAACGAAAATTTCAGTCGCCTGATTATCCCGTACGGGGCATCGAGAAAAAAAAAGATATTCAACGTAGTTACTGATAATCAGCGAAAGACATGCAGGCCTCTTACAATTGTGTGTGTACTCTGGCTCGCAGGGGCTCGGACAGCGGACTGTACCAGACGCCGCCGGTGCCGCGAGGGATACCCGGCGACGGCGCAAGCGGTGGCTACCTCTCGGAGGACCAGCTGTCCCTGACGCCCGGCTGCTACGGCGGTCGCGAGTCCGATCAGCTCAGCGTATCCTCCTCCTCGAGCATAGGCGGCCCGAGTCCGCGGGATCGACGCTGTCTCGCTGGGGATCCAAACGCACACGGGATCTACCTGCCCATGGCGCCTATCGGCAATTCCCTTCACAGTCCGGCTTCGGGCAGCAGAATATCGGTGAGTGCGCTGTTTCTCGATTTTTTTGAAGTTTTTCCAATTTTTTGTATCAACAAAAAATTCGTGTTCCCTTGTCAAACAGAACGGCAGCGTGTCGTCGACGTTGCAGCCAACGCCGCCGAAGAAGCCGCCCCGGCGCAACCTGTCCGTCTCGCCGACGCACCTGCAGAGCCAGATGTCCCTGTCGGTGGACGGCCACGCCGGGCCCGGCAACTACGAGTACTTGTTCCTGGCGCGCACCGGTGGCGGCGGCAGCGGTGCTCGGGGCCACATCGACCTCGACGAGCTGCAGGCGCGCCGTAGCCAGCTGCGGCACGTGGCGCGCAGCGTCGACCAGTACGTCGACATGCGCTCGCGGTTCGAGCAGTCGCAGGAGGAGGGCTCGCTCGGCAAGCCCTCGGACAGCGAGGCCGAGCCGGTCGCGCTGACCTCGGTCCACGAGAACCGGCCGGTCCGCGTGACGAACCCGAGGCGCAAGCTCCGCCGGCACGCCTACGAGCGCGCCCAGCCGGCCTACGAGAACTGCGAGCTCGACAGCAGCCCCGGGGCCGACAAGTCGCCCTGCAGCGACGGCCCGGCCAACCACGAGCGCACCTACGTCTCCAGCGCCTTCCTCACCCTCCGCTCCTCCCAGGAGAGCCTGCTCGACGAGGGCAAGCAGCAGCAGCCCGAGGCGACCGACAAGCGGCTCAGGCGCGTCCAGATGATGCTACCCACCAGCCCCACCCATTACGTCCAGCCACCCACGCCGGATCATCCGCCACCCTCTGCGCTCCAGGCCGAAAAGTCCATCCACGAGCGCATACGTCCACTCAGCCAGGTTAGTCCGCCCTACCTCTGCTAGCTCTATCGTCATAGTCTCCTCTAGAATGCTCCGCAATTTCTTTTCTTTTTCTACAGTAATTCTTCTCGGGAACACGATCTTATCAACGAAACCTCTGTAAACAGTATCTTCTTTGCGTCCTTTTTTAAGTTTAATAAGCGTAATTTTTATTTAATCATCATTTTACGCCAATTCATTCGGTAGTTATAATTTGTACATAGAATGTAAAAAAAATGTCAAAATCCGATCGTAAGAAAAAAAAAGCGAGCATGACATATCCCACGTACTTTTAATTCCTAAGAGTTCTCGTCGCCTTTGAGCATCGGTGAGAAAATTAATAGACTAACGCCGAGTCTCCGTTGCATAGGTTACATCTGCACGCTTGAAAAGCTCCGCTCTTAGATGATGAAATTTCCCGGCTATCCTATATACGGCATCCGCTCTATTTTCGGTCTCAGGTTTTATCGAGCTCAAACAAATATTAACGATCCTCTCCTAGGCAAAGGAGAAAAAAGCGGAGCATTCATTTTTAATGAAAGCCGGAGAGAGAGAGAGAACGGCGGGGATAGGGTTGCATCTTCATCGGTAAAGTCAAGCGCGCGCTCGAGCGCAGATTTTCGGGATTTCAAGGAACTCCTTCTCCAGCTCTCAAGCGCGATAGAGGGGGAGGAGGGGGACTCTGCTGGTACGATTCGTGCACAGACGTAAGAGGTACCAACGTCGCTAGCATCTCGTAACGCTTGCACATAGCAGAGGCGGAGATAGGCGAAAGGCGGGGGTGAATAGCGCGGGAATAGCCGCGTTTAATATACAACTTCGCTGTTTGATCTCTGACGCGATTTACGAGGAGCAGGAGAGGCGATCTTCGTGCCGCCGCCGCCGCTGCTGCAGCCGTTTGCAAACGCGTAATCCTTGTGATCGCTCTAGTGTGAGACCGACTCGGAGAGAGAAGCGCGCGTAACTCGAGTTCCATGGCTTCTCTCCATCCCACATGTACGAGACTACTCCCTCTTGTCCCTTTCGACGACTCCACGCATTCGCCTAGGTGCGCAGTCACGCTCTTTGCCGCGCCTTAGGTGGGCATGTCCTTTACTCCCCCCCCCCCAGCAACCCCAAAAGCTGCGTCTTTTGGCTCTCGAGCGTTTGACGCGTCGTCTTACGCTCCTCTGCCCCTCGTACGACGTTGGCTCTTCTTTCTCTTTTTCTCGCGGCGGTCTCGCCTTGACGAGATGACTCGTCTTTGGCTTTTGCCTTCCGGCAGTTGGTACACTCTCGTGGATTCATCGGGTTCGCTCTATCTCTCTCTCGGCTTTTGACTACTAGCCCGGCTTTTGCCTACGATGCCTTAGCCGCCCGACACCTGTGCACTTGATGCGCCTCCGACTCCTGCCCGATTCCTTTTCACCTCAAACTTTTCGTTTCTAGTGATTTTCAAAAGCCCAGCCGTTTAAACCTTTGGAATTGCATAAGAAGCTGGAGATGTTTTTTAATTGATCCCGTAATTTTGTAATTCTATTTTTTTTTCTTACCAATTATCGATGCTGACGATGTTAACGATGAAACTGCAAAAATCTGTATGTCATTGTGTGTACGAATTTTAACCACATTGCTAAAATGTCCATTATCGTAATCGTCATCGTTTCAATCAGCGACTAACTGTATTTCATTATCGCCGTTAGTATCAGTGTCGCTCAATTCATCCAAGCATCCAAACAAAAGAGCCAAACTCCGCTTGCATTTTTATCTCGAGCCACGTCACATCTCAGCAAATCTCGCATTCACCGACATTTCAGCGGGCTTGCGCTTGCTTGCTGGCGTAACGCAGAGATATACCAGAGACGTGAAGACACCAGCTATACACGAGGCGCTCGACTCGGCAACGTGTCTAGCTCTCGCGCTTTGCCTCGAAAGACGAGCTTTGAATAATGAGGCAAGCCGCTCTCTTTCGCGCGCCTGTCAAGCCCTTTGCCTCGGTTATTGCCGCTGACACCAGCTCCCCCCCCCCCCACACCCCCGCGTGTGTGTACGAATGTCTCGGGCTTGTCCTTTGATTTCGCGTCTTGTCTTTTAAGTATTCCGTCGCGCGCGAACAATGCGCCAGGCGAAAAGGCGTCGAGAGAGAAAGCGCTCCTTTGCCTTAAGTAAATTTACACTCGAAAGCTCCTCGCGCTCTGGTCGTTCTTGCAAATTCTCCCGCGTAATGACGCTTCCGAATAAATTTCACTCGAACGTGGCTGGTTGAAAATCGCGGGGAAACGCGTCAAAAGATCGTCGGCTAAAAATCGGCGGGAGGGAAAAGGAAAAGATGAGAGGAAAGGGAGAGATAGAGGAGGAGCGAGTGGTAGAGTGGATTGTGAGTGTACGTGGGCTGTGTACGTGTGTCGACAGGTGTACAAGCGGCGCTCGCGCGACATGGAGACGGAGACGGAAGAGGAGCTGCTGCTGCAGTATCCGGCGATGACGGGCAACTCGCTCGACGCCTCGAGCGGCTCCCTCTCCTCGGTCTCGCTCTCGGACAAGAGCATGTCCACGGAC
Organism: Anagyrus pseudococci; assembly: GCA_030522585.1. Lineage (NCBI taxonomy): Eukaryota > Metazoa > Arthropoda > Insecta > Hymenoptera > Encyrtidae > Anagyrus > Anagyrus pseudococci. The sequence goes on from JAPYYQ010001555.1 coordinate 14,793, forward strand.
ATCGTCGAAGAATACTTTGGCGACGTGCCCTTTGCAGGTAAAGCCCAACAACAACAGCAACAACATACGCTTGGCTGCACCGCATGACGCTTCCTCCTACAACTGCCACCCTCGTGTACTCATTGCATTTTCGTTGTTGTACGCTACTGCTTTTGTTGCCGGCCCCTCGCGCTCAGGCCAACGCGCCTCGCTGGAAGATCGCGCGGTCGATGATTCTATCCCATAGATCGCGCGCGCTTTACTACTTTCATATTGTATACACGTCTTCTTCATTATTTTCTTTTTTTTTTATTTATGACTGTAAAGAAAGGATTTTTTTCGTGTAACCAATTCTGTTTGTTTCTTTACATTATATGTGTTATTTGTATATAAATATGGAAAACAATGGCAGGACAATTTTACTATTATTGAAAATTTACCAAAATGCATTGAAACACACGTATTTTCATTTCTCGGTGTTTTGTAAGTTTTCGGCGTGATGCAACATTGGAAATATATATATTTTTCACGCACAACGTTAATCGAGCTTAATACATTGATTGATATATTTCAATGATTGTCACGTATTGAGAGACATCGCGAAATTAATATGACAGAGAGCGCTCAATCCAAGCTTAGTGGCTAAACGTGTTATAAGACTGGCTTCACTCGATGTAAGAATTAGCTTCTCGTAAAACATGTACGTCTGCAATAATCTTTCAATACCACGTAATGAGCCAACAAGTATCTTCCGCAACACCATTAATCGTATCGCGCAAAGCCAATAAACGTCTTTCATTCCTTCTATTCACCGGCGACCATGCAAACGCAATCGTTTGTCTTTAATTTCAAAATATACCGAAGTAGTAAAGGCAAAAAAGAATCACGACAGCTAATCGACAAGAGCTAGCCCATCCATTTAGTTGACGTTTGATCGCGGAAAGTTCCGAGTAAAGTTCGCCTCCCCCTCTTCCCCTCTTCCCTGATGCTCCTTTTGCGCTATGTGACGCGCGCAAGACGTGCCGAGCAAGCAGAAAGCCGCTTTGCATTGGCACCGGCACGTATACAGTCCTCCTGGCCGGACCAGCAGGAATATCGAGAGCTCGGTCGATCGATCTGCGCGTTTTATCTGGCCGCCCAGAGCTTTCTCGTATTTCGGACGTTCGCCGCGTTTCTGTTTTTTCTCCCTCATCCCTATCATACTCGAATATAGACAGCTCGGCGTTTTGGTGCTCGTCGAAATGCAGTGGGCTCTTGCAGTGTTTCGACGATGAACTGTTTATTTAGCCGTCAGTCGTAAGAACTATCGCGCCGGAATAACACTCGCGCTGGCTTTATTTCCAAGTTTTAATAGACACGCTGGGATTTTTCGTAGCTCGAAATATACGAGCTCAAGGGGAAATTGCGAGCTCCGGGTAGTAACTTTTACTTTTTGACTGAACACTTGAATTAACTTGGATTTTTGGTTTTGATTATTGAGTTACACGGCCGGTTTAGAGACTGAACACTCAGTTTATAGGATTTTTTAATTCGATAATATTTACAGTAAAGAGCTTACGAGTTATAGATCGCAAATGTAGCATTGACTATACTTAATGTCACGAGCGAAATTATTTACAGCGCGTCTTTATTCAATTAATGATTGATTAAAATAGCTACGTATATATGAAACTTTTTATTAGAAACGATAAAGTAATAAGGCAAGGATTTTTATGAATTTTTCTTGTTTTTATATAAAAAGTTATGTCAGAAAATTTTACCAGACATATTTACGACTGAAAATATTGAAGCTTTTTCGAGTAAAAAATAATGCAATGGCGATTCCAATTCGATTAACTCATTCATTTACATTAAATAAGAATTATTTCATCGCATATAGGTAATCTGTGATTTTTATGAGTGAAGTTACTAATATATTTATGTTTGCGTTGCCATCGCTAAAAAGCTGTAATATTTATATGCATATACGACGTGATAGGAAAAAATGGAGGAATATTATGAACTATGTGTATAAAAATTATTTTCTATATAAGTTTGTAACCTATTTTAGTGGTCATACTCGATGACGACAAATGACCCAAATAGGATAAGTATTAAAAATACATATAAATTAGTTGTAGTGTAGATAAATTAGTTATAAATAGTATTAAATATATGATATAGCTTAAACAATCGGTATTATTACAATCTAAACATTTGTGGTTTCGTCATCAGTTCTTAAATCAATAGATATATGCAAAAGACTTTTGTTTAAATACTATACAAGAAATTTATTTAATTATCTCAGGTATTTGTAATTTAATCCTTCTCTATTGAGTCGAATTTAGAAAAAAGGCATTATACGATTTCAAAATTTACTCTTAAAGAAAATATTAAAATATTAATAATTCTAAGAATAAAGTCAACAATGATAATTTAAAATATATTTGATCTCAAACGTTTTAAACTAAAATATTTTTCAAGTATTTATTGAAATAAGGTATACAATTTAACATTTTTACCTTGTAATTAAAACAAAAAGGATTAAATTGATGAAAAGATAGCAATTAAAAATTGATTTTGATTTCCCTTAATTTATATATTTGTTCAAATTTCCAAAGGAATCAAAATCAGTAAACAGAGTCTATTTTAATTTTTTATATTTTATATTTACACGTATTACAATTGCACTTATTAATATGCATTATAAACACTGTTTATGATTATAGATTTTATTTTGTTATTGTTTTCGCCTTGTTGATAAAGATATTTATAGATCCACCGTAAAAACAAAACATAGCTATTTGTAATAGCCTAGTTTGTAAAAATTTATAAGTATATTATTTTCTAAATATATATATATATATATTTATTAGTGTTATAAATAACTTATATTTTATATTACCGTATATACGAAATAAATATATTTATCGTAATGTTTAGATGTACTAGTGCATTACATATATATAAATATACTTATATATATCGTTACCAATAAACATTATGCTGATAATACATGTATACGTTGTCTCAATTTATTTTACTGCTTATTTATGCCTCATATGTTCCTTATATGCGTAACAGTACATATTATTTGCTTGTTAAAGAAAGTTCTTTTGTGCACATGTTAATGAAACTATTTATTGCAAATGCATTCTTGATATTTAAAGTACTATATGAATATATTCATCTATATAATACTTAATCCACAAATGTTCTTTTCATTTTTTGGCACCAAATTGTTTAACGATTACAAATAGATTAAATATTAATGAGAATATGATTATCAATTTATCAAATTAACAAGTGCTGCGTGGCAAGTCAACAATGCAAAGCGTACGCTTCATTTTGTGAAATGTGAACAGTCAAAGCTTTTATGATTAATTAGCAGTGATGTATATGCTTCATGCCAAAAATAAATTGATAAAGCTAGTGTGTATGTTACGCATGCTATTTTGAGTATAATGATTCGCACATCTCATGGTAAGTTAATATTTTAATACTTTCAGATAATTTTAGATCCATTATTATTTTTATACATATAAAGCCATAACCCATAAATGCCTATATCTCTACTCAATAATTTACGTAAATCACGTGTAATTATGCCAGAGCCACTGTAATTATAAATTTATCTGATAATCACGTCGTCGCCTTAAAAATATTACAATTTAATCGATCGCCCAAAATTATTCGAACCACTATCCGAAAGGTCGTTCAAATTAACATAAGCAAACACCTAACAAAACCATCGGAAAGCTATCCCGGCAAGCAAACAGTACCCACTTCTATTAACTATCCGTCTAAAATCCGTCCATCTAATCGCATTCGCAAACACGTACAGCCTAGCGTTTTCTTCAAATTACCTGCCAAAGTAGCCGAGGAACACACACACTCGTCGCGAAATCGTCGAGTCTCGTATGGCGTCCGAACGTACACGTAAGCAGATAAGAGGCGCTCGCGCTGGAACCGGCCGACGAGGAGAATCGCTTCGGAATGCGTGAGCGCCCGCGTGACTCATGCCGCGCTTTCGGCCCACTCTCCTCTTCGGCGCGCGGCGAGGGAAGAGAGGCATCAGTAGCGCCGTAGCCTTCGGCCCCATTCGTCCGATTAGCCCGGCAAATCGCGCGGAATGCGCCGTTTTCTTTCCTTTTTTTTTCTTTCCCAGCCGCACACTCGGCGACTCCCGGCTACATAGTATAATTGACCGGAGAGTCGGCACACACGTTTCGCCGCCTCCCAGACTTCTCGAGCCTCGTCCGCTTTGTGCTTGATGATGTGAGCTGGCGCTTATGTAATAAACGTGTTTTTGCTTCAGCACTCGATCTTGCTTGCCTTTCGTTTATTTTTTTTTTCGCTTTCAGTATTTAAACGATCGTTACCAGGCGATAATTACTTTCGTTATTTTTCTGATTATGCAGGCTCTTATTATCGTATTGCCGTAAACCTCGGCCAGTTTCGTATAAAATTATCTTATAAAACAACAAACATCCGCAACCAAAACACTTCGCGATTATGCCCGTCGTATAAGGAATGAAGAAACAAGCCGAGAAGAATTCCAAGCGGAGATGTCCATAAATTCGCGGGCCACGATAAAAATCGAAAACAAGCGCGCGGCCGTTAACAAAATATCCAAGGAGACCCTGAAAATGCAAGCACCATAAAAGTGCAGCCGGCAAGGCTTGTCGGCGGTAATTCGCGACACCTCGCTTGCAAAGACAACTGGAGCGATCTCGTGTAGTCAGCTGTGCGCGACTAACACAGACCATCGACAGCCGGCGTCTCTTTTAAAGCCCAGTCGCGCCACCCACTCGGCCGTGCACTTTATAAATATAGCCGCGACGCTCGGCGAGTGGCGTCCTCGCGCCTACACGCCCTTCCCGCGTTTCCATCATCCGTGGCCTTGATTTTTCTCAGCGCCGATGCAGCATCGACGACTACGAAATTGTCAGCTCGGACGCGCCGACGTGTTTATTGCCGAGAAATACCATACGGCTTGGCTTCGGCTGCGAATAAACTGGTGGGAATAGCCGCGGGTTTTATACACGGATTGTTTTTTTTCAGTTATAAACACGGATAAAAAATGAAATACTTATTTTCATTTTTTTTTTTTTTTTCAAGAACAATAGATTGCATTGTAAATTGAAGCCAACTCGATAATGACTCAGACGGTGCAGCTAAAGAGAGAAAAAAAATGCTGTCGATCTTATCGGCGCCGACGATCGGACGTTCAGGTCGGTTTCCGTGACCGCGACGCGTGGACGGGTCTTTTCATGCAACGAAAGCAACGCATTGATAAGCCACTAGCGGAGCTACCTTGGGGAGTGAAAGCCTTGGACAAAAACTTTTATTTTTAGCTCTGCTCAAAAGCCGTGAATTCTGAATGTTTTTTTTTTATGGATCACGGTCTTTTGGATGATAGATATTATCAATTTTGAAAGATTTAATTTTCAATTTCCAAAAAGTAAATTATCTTTTTTTTCCGAATCGACTAAATAAATCAATAGAGTAATGTTTTAAATAAAAGAGGAACAAACCGTTGCCACGCGCGATCCGATCGTTATTTTGAAAAAAGAAGAGGGGAATTCCAGCTCATCGAAGATATGCACGCACACCGACAGCTCTCCCACAATATCGTACATGCAAGTTTGTAGTGGTGACGGACCGGCAGGCGAACGGGAAGGGGGGAGAGAGAGGTGAAGACGGTAGTGTGCTCCGAGTTCGGCTCGACCGTCCAGCCACTTTTATATATAGTCAGGCAGGTAGAGAGAGTCGGCCGATCCAGGAAAGCGTTGCGAGGTGAAACAGTCGGGTGCGCCGGGACTGCACCCATCTCGTTGCGTCTCGCTGTACGTCCGCGGGGTCATCTTTCCACTACGGTCGCTCGTAAAAAAGAAAAAGACCAAGAGGACAACGGCTGCTGCTACATTGCAGAACCGGAGCTCGCAGACACGGGAAAGGCTAGAAGGGCGAAAGAGAAGCAAGAGAGAGAGAGGAAGAGCTCGGCTCGCGGGATAGATCGGGCAAGCAGCAGTAGTCCGAGTAGAGCGCGGGTGGCGAGCTCTCCCCGTCCCCTCCGCACCTCCTCCCTGACGCGCAGGCACGTCTTTATTCCCGCACACGCATACCCCTCCTCCTCCTCCTCCTCCTCAGCATCGGCCGGACAGCCATCTGCCCCGTAGCGCGCGCTCCTCCGACTACACCGCTGCCTCTCACTCTCTCTCTCCCTCTCTCCTGAATTAGTCGACTCGTTGAGCCTCGACAGTCTCTCGGCAGTAGTAGCCTCGGCGCTCTCTCGAGTGCGCGCGTTGAGCCAAGCGCTCGCTCGCTTTATACTCACGGGCGAATGTGCAGTGTGCAGCGCGAGACTCCGCGCAGTCTTCTATACAGCCGGAGAAACGCCGGGCGTGTGCGCGCGTGCAAAAGTGTAAAGTGCCGGAGATCTCGTATACACCTAGTCCTCGATATCCCTCCACGAGATTCCCCAGTGCCGATCTTATGGTGAGTCCCACTCGATATAGATACCAAAGCAGGTAATGTTATGAGGGCGCGTGGGCGGTGACGAGGCTAATTGAGTCGTCGGCATGTATGCTCTCTCGCATTGTGCCGCGCGAATATGGCCCGAGAGAGAGAGAGAGAGAACTGACCGAAAGGAGATCACGGCTGAATCAGGCCGCTGATGTGACGACTACCGATCGCGTCAGCGCTCAACGATCCTTGGGCGGTTTCGCAAACGCAGCTCCGACGGTGCTTCTTTTTTTTTGTTGTTGTGGAATTTAGATCGGGTAATTGGGCGGCAGGTATTTATTCAAATGCTAATGGGCTTGCGATGAGACGTATCAGGATTTAACGATACACCTCTGCGTTGATGGGATTAGACACGGGATCGAGACGCACAATCGATGGGGTGTTGCGCGTGGGTTTACGCGTATTGTAGTGTTCCGTCTTAATGAGCTGGCGCTTAGTAAAAGTTTTAAATGTAAAAGCTGTTATACCAGCTCAGATGCGAGTCTGCTATGTTTGCGTAAGATAACAAATATTCCAAATATGACGTGTGTCATATTTAAAAGTCTTTCTCTTTTCTTTTTATCATCTTCGAGCCTACGCCTCGAAATCGTCTTTAATTTATATCGCCAATAAAAATAATACAGCAACAAATTTCCACGATCGTCGCATCCTCATATTAGACCGAGTCGCTAAATGACAGTTGCGGCAATCGCTAATAACGTGCAGTCAACCGGCCCCCTCCAGAATTAATGTTCCCATTCAATGTTTCTTTTTCTCTCTATCTCGACAATCAACCCGGCAGCAGTGCTCATCGTGTAATATACCGACGATAACACATCGGCAAAGAGCAACAATTAATCACCAGCGCTTGCGCAACCGATGCTTCAACCCAGGCTTCAAGACTCGCGGTGATCCTTCTTTGGAGAGGAAAAAAAAATATTACCAAGCGCAATAAGCGTGACGGAGGCACTCGGTACCAAACGCTGCCAACACACTAACGAACTCCAAACGGTCGTGTGCTTCCACGCGCGCAGACGTATAGGCTGCTAATCTCGCACGCCTACTTTTTTTTTCTCTTTCTTTATCGCCAGTGCCGATAAATTCGTGCGCTCGAAGCTTGTGGTGGGTTTCAGCTGTCGGACCTGCGGTTGCTTTTTGACACTTGAAAAAAAAGCCGATCGACGCTCGTTTGTTTGCTCGAGAGACAGGGACGCTCCTCGGCCGGCTATTCTCTTTTTATTCTCTCGATTGGTCGTGTGTGTGCTTCGCAGAAGCTATCCGTTGTGTTCGCAATCGCTGAGCTGTAATTTTGAATTTCCACGGAGAGGCCGATTTTATTACCGGTTGCGCGCTAATTGTCGAAAGGCCACTTTCGTCGACGCGTTCTATGTAACAACAAAGCATCGGTCGAGCTTCATCGGAACAATGAGTCAGACACACACTTGTTGCCGAGATCGTTTGTAAAAGAGACGCGCGCGCGTCTCTCTCCTTATTTTCAGCAGACGGAAAGACGACTCATCTATCGGCGCGCAGCTTGTGAGCGGACGAATCGAAGAAAACAGGTGCTAGTCGTGTACGCGGCCCCACAGCAACAAGTTTGGGTTCGCGCTCGGGGGCTTTGTGTCTCGGTTAGCGCCTGCGCGCGTCTCTACAACGGCTGCTCTCTCTCGTGCTCATCGGCGCGAGAAGCCTACTCTGCGCTCGTGGATGGGGTCACGTGTATACCCGGGGCCCGCATTGACTCATATATATATATACCCCCGGTATACACGCGTATTATCGTTCCATTAGCTAATTTAACTATTAAGCGGGTCCGAGGCGATAAGGTCCCTTCGCTAATGCTCTATACCTTTTAATTTCAAATGCGACTCGATAAGCTTTAGACTCGTAACTTTTTATCTCTGCTTATTTATTATTTCTTTTTATTCTGGTAGATAGTTAATATCGGTGTTTAGAAGGAGAATCGAAAAGTTTGCGGATACGTATCTTATGGATGAACGTATTAGCGCTCGCTGTAAAGATTAAGTTTATTGAAAAGATGTTGTATAGTAACTGTATGTTTCGATAAGCAGTGCTTAAACAACGAATTGAATACTTGTCGATCCGTATCTCAGCAAGACCGATATGCTCAAAGCCAGGTGCTTTTAAAACATCTCGAACCTGTTGCTTGGCTCACTCGAGGTGTAGGTCAAGAAAGAGAAACGCCAAAAAAAAGAACTTTGAACAGACACGATCGCGATGCCGCGAATAATCGCGAGAACAATATCGTCTTGGCGATTCGGGGAAAATGAACTAGGGAGGTGGTCTCAATGGGATGATTGATGCGCTCTCGTGGCAAATTGCGCGCGAGCGTGTTTTCGTTATCGATTCAATTAGCTCCCGGGTCTGCGCGAGCACGGCTATATACGCTTGTAATTTATTCGAGACGCTCGAGGAGGAGGAGGAGGAAGCGATTAGATACGTAGGATTAAGTGCACCGTATTGGCTTTCTCCGCACATGGGCGGCAGCTCTGGCTTCTGTTCGCTTTGACCTCCCCCCCCTTCCTCCCCGCCGCCGGTTTACTTTGGCTTTTCTGCGATGATAAAGCCACTTTGAGCCTCTGGCTTTCTTTTATACTCGATTCCTTTTGTTTCAGCTTTTTTTTGTCAAAAATTTTGTTGGCTGTAATAAAGGGGCTTCGCTTTTGGATCACAATAGAAATTTAAATCTTTTCCGCGTACACGTTGATATCCTTTCAAAAACAAAAAAAAAATGTAATTGTACACCGGACGTTCTTCGTAAATTATAGCTGGACCATTACATTTCCTGTTCTTTTTTTTTTTTATTTCAAGTACGGTATCCGACACTGATCGATTCTTACGAAATCAAAGCGACACCTCGCTCGCGGCCTACAAATTTCGAGCCTAGAGATTTCGCAGCGGCGATTCCTTGTACTTTCAATTTCCTTTCCGGAGAATAATTGCCGCGCGATAAATTGCGTGTGAAAATCTTGCGTAAATAACTGGTTTGCTCTATCTCTCTCGAGGGAGAGAGAGAGAGACTAGCCTCTGCGCAGCACAGCGTATATAGTCGCTCGTTTATCTTGTTGGCCTGGCTCTTGCCACTTACTATCTCTATCAGATAAACTGCCCGAGATTATAGCTTCAAAATATATACACACACCAGTGTACCAGTAGACTCGTTAACGTATTATCTTGCATAAATACATCGGTACAATGTTTTGGAATTTCATCGATTTTTAAAATATATAAACAACAGCAGCAAAGTGTATGCGTTACCTTTTCTCGCAACCTGATCTAGTGAAACATTCTTTAAGCAACAACGTACAATTGAAATTCTCCAGAGCTGAAAATTACGAAGCGCCAAGGAGCTGGGATTACTAAGCAAAGTCAATGACCAGCCGATCGATTCCCCTCTCTCTCTTGAGAGAGCACTCGGTGAAACTTAATAGCCGAAGCAGATAGATAGCGCGCGTCTTAGTGAGCGTTCGGCTCTAAAAATTCCTCGGAGAAAGAGCCAACGCCGTTCGTAGAAACCCTCGGAAGTCATTAAGCGCGAGCGATTGTTTCTTCGTAACGCTTCGGGGGCCCGTAGGGCCATTCGAGCGTAACGCCTTATCAACTCTGCGTATAGCCACCAGTCCTTACTGTGCTAGTGTGGCCAGCCGTTTGAGCGGAAGTTTTTAAAAATGCGAGCCTAGCGATCGGTTCCTCATTCGCATTCGGCTCGAGCCTCCTGTCCAACGGTATGGTTCTTCATAGAAGCCGTTAACGCGACTCCTTTTGCAAAGCCTGGGTTTGTCCCTCCATTCAACTCTCGCGATTATCGAAATAATTCGAGTAAAGGATTTATTTCAACGCCGGGTTCAGCTCTTATAAAGTCATTAGCATTATGCTCGGGACTTGTTTACAAAAGATTCGTCAAAAATTAAAGCACCTCGCGCGGAAGTGGCCAATTGTCATTGAAACGAAGGATATATTCATTGCTGTAGCAGCATACGTAAACGTGACGAGAATACGGGAGAATTCTATATAAGACAGTTGGTTGTTGCTCTGGCCATTGCTCAGCCTACCGGTTATGATTGGCTAACAAGTGCCGGTATTATTCACGGACAGCGATGCGAGAGAGAGAGAGAGAGTGAGAGTCCGCACGGTCTATTAGGAGTCACTGCTCTGTACAATCGTGAAATGTAATAACTCGGCTTTGCCATCGATTCTATTACCTATTTGCATTTATTATTCGTCATTGAGCCGTTCGATTGGCCAATAATCGAGGCGCGTGCGTATTTTTATTGGTTTGCGCTGGAATCACGTTGATTTGTTCATTTTTTTTTTGTAAAATACACAGGTAAATTATGATCTATGCCGTAATTTTCGTTAAAAAAGAAATTAAATTTTCTTCGTTTATTACACAAACTAATTTTAAGGTTTTTAAATTGTAAAAAAATATATTCGTCGCTTTCACTTCCACCAATCGTAAAACTCAAGACTATCATAAACATCATTCGTCACCGTCGTAAACGATCGAAACATTACTTTTTTCCCAAGCGACTTCAAATTTTTACTCTTCTCTCCAAATCGCTTAGTTACCAAAAATCCCCATAAACCAGCAGGTTTTATAATCGATCAGGTGAGCGTGTAGTTGGGCAGGAGTTTGGAGGAAAACGTGGACAACTTTATTTCGCTATGACAGGCGGACATTTCCATTACGCGAAACTGCGCGATTCCGCCGATATAGCGAAAGAGGCCCGAGGGGGAGGGATCGGGGTAATGTAATGGAGTCGTGCGTAAATTACGTCCGGCAGGCGAATGGAAGTTGCGCGTAAACTCGTAACGATCCACCAGTGCGACTCGTTACACTAATCTTCCGTCGAGCCACGTTGGAACGGCATAACGCCCGGTAAGCTCGTAGTACGGGTAAAACGCCCATCGGTGTGTGCTGATTAACAAAAATCCAACGATTAACGCGATGTCAATTAATCCCCGATCCTATGATCCTCAAAATAATATCGAGGGGTTAATTACACTATGAGTAATTTGCAATTCAGTCGAAATGTGATTGTAATTTATTATATTATTATTGCCACTTGGATGTATACGCACATTTACATTTTTTCCTGGAAGAGTTTTAAAGAAAACATTATTTTTTTTTAGATTTTTTCAACGAGCTTAACAACAATAATTCGTTCAATTCCTTGTAATTTGCTATTCGTACAAACTTAACAAGGTAACCACTTTAAAAATGCGGTTCTGAAACATTAGTCATCTAATTTTACCAATCGTTAACTCGTATTACCGACATGTGCTCTAATTTTTTGCATACTCGGCTCATTCTCGCGTCTTCTAATATCAATTATGCAGCAAGCGAATCGGAACAAAAGAAAAACAGAAAACATAAGCATCGAAGTCGAAAAAAAAGGAGAGAAAGAGAGAGACAGACGGAAGAGGAATGTTTGCGCGCGGAAGCCGTAACTGTCAATAGTAATTAGGGGGAAAAAGTTCGCGGTGCGACAGGCCTATAGCATACGGGATCCCGGATCGTTTTCACACACGTTCGAGCACATGCGCCTCTCTTTCTCCCTCTCACTCTCTATTTCAAGAGCCGAGCGGGCGCAGTGCCTATTTCGGGCGACGGGCAGCCCGCTATTTCGGCCGCGCTATATTTGCACAATGCCGCGGCCGAGGCGCGCCAGGCGAAAAGACCGCGCATCCGCGGAGGAAATTAAACTTAAGCCTCGGGACGTTTCTCTCTTCCTCACTCCGCTATTCCTCTTCCTTTACCCCTTTCTCTTCTCTTTAAGCTCTATTGCATGTCAGAGTCGATTCCTTCTTTCTTCCGGAAGCTTTCACTTTTTTTTCCTCCTTTTCGCCGAAGATTAGATTAACGTTGCTAAGCGCTGATTTACGAGCGCACCGCACGTTTCAAATTAAAATTCCGCGAGCTTTGCAACGGCGCGCACTGTGTGTATCGGGAGAGTCATTAAGGGAAAACCTATTAATTGTTTTTGTTATATTTCGATCAACGAATTTGACTTTTGGTTGGGTTTCATCTGTTTCAACTTTGCAGACGTTGACAAATTTGCCCTTATCTGACTTGCGATTTGTAATTTCAATTTTTGCCTTTATTGGAAATTATGATAAATTGTAAAATTTAAAATTAATTCGAATAATTGTCATTTTTTTTTTGCTCATCGTTATACTCGGCTGGAAAGAAGCAGCAGCGTTTTTCCTTAACTACAATGATAATTCCTCAAAATTAAGCTAACAACGGTGGCGCGCGCGCGTTCGTCGCGGCATTCCGTTTTACGCTCGGAACATTTAATTATACGTTTTAACAAGAAAAGCGGCGCTTCGTTAAAAAAAAAAAAAGACGAGGAAAAAAGGAGAAGAAGAAAATAGGCAGTAGAGGGCAGAGGGATGTAAAAAGGAGAGATAGAAATTTGCAGTGTACGAGAGACGACTAATGACAATAAAAAGCCTCTGCAGGGAGAGAGAGAGAGAGACTGTTTATACAATAAGAACGAGAGTACGGGGGAGAGGGAAAAAAAGGAGGCGCAGCAGCAGAGAGCCGCTAGACATATACGGGGGTAGTGGCGAGAGAGGGCGAAAAAGAAGGAGAGAGCCGGGCAAAAGGTCTACCTGATGTTCCGCAGAGTTATGAGAATCTAATGGCGAGCTACCGCCTCCGCCGCACCGTCGTCCTCCCGAGCAGCAGGCAAATTCGCGTAATTTGCGCGTATGACTTGAATAACTGCCTGCGGAGGTATAAGCAGGGAGAATCAGAGTAAGAGGTGAAGCTGAAGGGCCTGCGCGGCGCATAGCTCTCCCGAGGGTCCGGAGAAAAAGCTGCGGATACGCCTGGCGCCCCCGTAGGGGTGGGGGGGGGGAGAAGGAGAGTTGGCTCTCTAAGCGACGCCTTTACATCATGGAACTTTAATTAAAATTACGTACGCTCGTGCTTGTAAAACAGTCTGCCCTCTCTTTCCCTCTCGCGGCTCGGGTTGTTTTCTTTGTTTAGCGTTTTTATGAGCTTTTCATTATGCGCGCGAGCAAGGCTCGCCCTCTCTTTCTCGTGTGAAAACGTCTTTGTCGAGGATAGTCGCGAGAGCGAGGCTCTGGCACGCCTTTCTCCATCGAATACTCCCATTTTTTTGGTCGTACATGAACTTAATACTTTTTTGCTGTTTTTTGCTTTACTCCTTTTCTTTTTATTTCGTTGTTCTATCTGTGTACGTCAAATATATCATATTCCATAACTTTAAAAGTTTAAGGTTTCACCAGTATACGCTCCCCCCCCCCCCCCATAAAAGCTCAAAGTAATAATCCTCGAAACAGCAGAGCTCATCAGTTTATCGCAGTTCACCGAATCGACCTACCGCGTCCAATAAGCATTGTTCGCCAATAAAGCTTCTCGTAAATCGGTAACAAGTCGCGCCGGTCTTTCACTCAACACTATAGCTAACGCAAGTCTCGCTCTCGGAGTAACCACAATAGTATAACCACAAGCTCGAGAGTCGTCGCGCTTTCTCGCTCGTGGCAGTGAATCGCGCGGTAACGCGACCCGAGAACAAATGCATAAGCCAAGGTGTGCGTATGATAAAATATCATACCAAAGTGGGGGGTCAAGTGCTCGGGAGAGAAAGCTCGTGGGAGATCGTCTTTCGTATTCACGCTCGGCGATGCTCGATAACAACTCGCGTTCCTCAATTTTAACGCGCCGCGCATATTATGTCACTCAGCGGATCGGCCTGTCGGAATATATATTCAGCGGGATTGCGCAAGCGTGCAGGTCGAACGAGCACATCGAGATCGCAGCGGGCGATTCTGGCGTGTATATACCGAAGAGCAATAATATTTGAAAGTGAAAGCTGCGGCTCGTGTCTCTCTCTCTCTCTCTCTCTCTCTCTCTCGAGAGAGAGAGAGAGAGAGAGAGAGAGAGAGAGAGAAAGAAAGAGAGAGAAAGAGCGAGCAATACATGTGCTCTCGAGAGCGTGAAAACATTGCCAACGCTTTATCTTTTCTCATCCTCGTGTTTCGCAACAGTTTGTTCGCCTCGACGATGTTGTCGGTGTGTATACATACTTGATTCAATGACGATTTCGGTGTTTACGGAACTCTCCCGATACCTCGTCGTACGTCAAATGTTTACAATCACAATAAACAATTATTGTAAAAAGTATATCGGTATATAATGAAAAATAAAGATAAAAAGGAAAATCGTCCAGTAAACGGTGGCATTTGATCGGTAAATGCTTGCTGATCGGTAGGAAGCTTTCGGTACAGTCCCGCGGCATTAATTAGAATTCAGCCGGGTAAAAACTGGCGCTCAAGCATAAAACAACCAAATTAGCAAGCTCATCTGCAAGCGAGCGAGCGACGCGGACTAGCACAATGTGAGGGCGGATAAGTGAGGAGTGTGGGGTAAGGGGGGGAAATCACAATTAGACCCGGGCGCTATTTAACGGTACAACATCTCGTTAGGCCGTCGAGCGGTCAGGTTGGAATCAGCAGCTTTACCTGGACGCGCAACGAAGGCGCTGTCCAAACAGCCAGGGGGGGGGGAGAAAGTGCGTTTCGCCGCGGCAACGCTTCTCTCGCTCTGAAAAGAGAGAGAGGAGGGCGCTTATTACAGCCGCCGTGCGCGGCTAACCAGCAGCCCTATATCTGCTGAATATGCAACGGCCCGGCTGCATCGTGGATAGCCGACGTTGAAATTCGTCCGGCTTGCAGATCTCCACAGCGCGGCCGGCATCTCCCTGATCTCCCTCCTTATTATTATAATAAAGCTAATTCAAATTTTTCAAATGATAAACCGCGTGTTTGTGGTACACATGCAGCGTAATAAATAGAGCGATCGGTTGGCCGATGTTTCAGGTCTGCTGAAGGGCTCGGTCTCGGCGGCGGAACGCCCGCGCACGCTGCGTCGGCTGCGCAACGTCTACCCGCCGGCGGCGGCTGCGGCAGGGCCCGGCGTCCACGGGGCCATGGGCACGGGGGCCGAGCTGCTCGCCGGCGGCGAGCACCAGGACCCTGCCGCCGGGCATGCCTCCAGCGCCGAGCGCGACGACAAGCACCTCAGCATCATGAGCCCCTTCGACGAGCAGGAGGAGTGGGCCAAGATATCGGAGATCATGGCCTCCTTCGGCACCGGCCTCGTGCGCGAGTCCGTCTTCGTTAGCGAGCTCGAGAAGGAGTTCCAGGCTAGGCTAGGTGAGTCGGTCTGCGGTGTATAAAACTGCTCGGAAAGTCGATGCTCCCTGAATTCGCGAATAACTACTGCCAACTGTTTTTATTTCTCTCTTTTGTTCATCCCCTTCATCATCCCCTTGTTTTCGCGGATGCGCGCATTATGCCCTCGCGATGCTCCGACGAGTCCCTCTCGAATTTTCGAAAGTTACGCGCAGCCTGCGAGCGAACAACTCCGCGTTTAATATATAGAACACATCGATTTTCTAATAGCCGCGGTTAATCGGAGCGTGAAACTTTTTTTTTCCTCGACCTCACCTCCTCCGCGCGTTCTCTCTCTCTCGAGAGCCGCGTAGTGCACCTGTAGCTGGATTATATAGGTATACATCGAAAAAGAGGAAGCTCTTTGAAAAGCCCATAGCTCTACGCGGTATCTCGGGAAGTAGGTTAACGCTCGGGTATTTTCGAATGCGCTTTTGTTTCGTTGGATAAATCTAGATGTTCGAGATGGAGGCCTGCGGTTAATTATTGGGCTTCTTTGCGCTCGCGCGGCACACGCGTGTTAATTAATCCTGTAATGTTTATTTGCCTATATTATCCTACAGTTTGCATGCAATCGTTATGAAAGTAATAATTACACACGTATAGAAATGTATAAAGAAAAATTACTATACTGTATAGTTCGCGCGGTATATACTCCATGTATAGGGAAATTTTACTACATGTATAATACTT
>JAPYYQ010001556.1:0-31176 GCA_030522585.1 Anagyrus pseudococci
TCAAACCAAAAATACTTGCTCCGGAGACAATTCTTAACATTAAGAGGTCTAACTAGGCTTGAAATTCAAATAAAATTAACAACTATTATGTGATAAAATGTTATGTTATTACCTTTAAATATAAAAAAGTTGCATTCAATTTTTAATTTTGATTTTTAATAGTGTCCGGCCCCCTTAAAATGGAGCGCAGATTCCAACAGTGATAAAGAGAAGTTCATTGAAGTAGTGTAGTATCGTTGGCTTATAAGCAGCTTAAACTTAATCCCTTACAGTGCATTTACGTTCAAAAGTGATTTCGCTTGTCTTAGATAAAATGAACCGTTGAAAAATTCAGTAGGTTTAGCCGAGCTACGAGGCTTCGGTATACACATTCGTAGCATTTCCTTTTCATCCGGACGACGTTCTATTCGCCTGTACTTGATCTGCGGGAAACAAACTTTGTGGGCCGGGGATTAACAGTCAATCCGAATTACTCAATCATTCACATAAACTATATAGACCCCGTGAGTTTCAGAGCAAATAGCGGGGCGAGGGGTAAGAGAGTGGCTCGGACGGCTGAAGGTGGAAGGGGTGAGGTGGGCGAAGGGAGGAGGGGGGAAATCCGGTGGGTAGCGAACCAGTCTAAGTACACAGGAGCCAACAGCGGCGGCGGCCATGGCGGTAGGCGTTCAGGTGTACATACACGGAGAAGGGGCGAAATGGAGGAGGAGGGGGGGGGGGCGGGGAGGCTCGCGTGTGAACGAGGCGCGCAGATAATCCACGGATTGCTCGCCTCTTGCTGCCGGGGGCCAGCGGCAATGCAGCAGTCGCGCGGGTGCGCGTGCTCGAAATCTTCAATTATGTAGAACATCACGAGCACCTCAAACCCATCGTCATCTCCGGAGCGATCGATCCGCTCGAAACGATGGACTTCTCGCTGGAGCTAAAAACGAAGGGCTCTCGAGTGGCCTGACCTCCCTCTACTTTTCCATCATCGGCTGCATTGCCAGACTTTCAAGCTTCTCTTTAATAATTAATCACTGCCCCGGTCGGGCTTGACACGAAAAAATCCAACTTTATTCGATTGTTACACCAAATGATTTTTTAACCTTGCATCGTTCGATCGATTTAGGTAATTCTAGCAATGGAGAAAAATATAAATGAGCGCCATTGTAAATTCAGCGATCTTTTCTTTTTCTTTTAACATTTTTCATGCACCGTCGAACATTTTATTGAGACGGAGGCAAATAGATGATTAATTTGCTCTGTATATTGATAAAATCTACGAGTTTGAAAAGCCATCGTAATGAAGAATTTAATTAATTGAAATTGTACGTACATTTGACGCTCATTGTATTTATTTAATTGCATCGGCTGTGTGCAATTAAATGTTTTAAAGGTGTGTCAAACGAACCTTTGTTAAATAAATTATTCGCTATCAAAATGTGCTATTGCTGCTTTAATTTCAATAAAGTGTCCGCGTAATTAAACATTTTTTTTCCATACCCTACTGTCCATAAACGTGTATATCTATGTGTATATTATTGCAATGTTGTGCACTGAATTTTAAACTACATCGAGACCGAGAACAAGATATAATTACAGAGAACGTTAAGGTTATTTTACCGAGAAATTTACATTGAAATGTGAGGCTATTAAACGAACAATAGTTATATTCTTTTGATTTTCAAGGCGTATTCCAGGGGACGTCTTAATCGATGACTACTTGAAAGAATTGAGATTTCTTTCGTGTATCCATTTGATCCAAGAAGAAAAGAAAATTTTAATAAATCTCACACGAAAGATAGCATAAAATGCAAATCAACAAATATAGACAGGCACATATGTAGGAGAGGAAAATTAGTTATAACAAGAGGCGTATAAAAGAAATCTTGGTGAATTTAGATGTAAGAGAAATACTGCTGTTTCTCGATGGAATAGCTATATTGCGCAAAAGCGCTACAAAGGTGTAAAAGCAATAGATCTAGTTCGCTCGCGAGAGAAATAAAGTAAGTTAAAGTGTAAGAGCTGACGAATCGATTCATAGCTCGTGCAAGAAGTATAAATCAATTTCGAGTCTTGAGGCGAGTGCGAGAGGGAAGGAGTAGAGCTCAAGCGAGAAATGGCCGATACGTTTCCTTGCTGCGGCGCTTAATGCGGAATAGCGATGTTCCATTTTTTCCCCGCAAGCTCTTAAAAGAAAAAGCGTCCTGGAGCGAGGAGGCCGGCAATGAGAAGGCCGCCTCCGCGGCGAATTCCAACTAGCTTGTCGCCTTTGAGTCGTCGGAGATGGATCGACCAGCGAGACTCCTGTAGGCGGGAGGTGAAATGAAGGGCCGAGGAAGAGAGGAGATCAGGGCTGAAGGTCCAGAAGAAATCCAAGATAGATGACCACGAGCGAGCGGGCGACGAGTCTGCCTCGAGCGACGTTCCTTGCACCGGCTGACTACTTTAACACCTTATCACCCGCCCGCACTCTCTCTCTCTCTCTCGGCTTTCTTGCGCCTTCTGCTATACATTCTTGCAGCTTCCCAAGCGCTAGGACACCCCTCGCTTCCGGCCTCAAGTCAAACTACAGAATTTAGTAGACTTACCGAGGAATTCGGTTATGTGGGCTCGACTCGTCGAATGCCACGTGAACGCACTAGCTGGAGAGGCCAATTAAAAGGCCGCTCGGCAAAATGGCGGCGGGAGCTCCTTTGAAAACTCGTATGCAGTCTGTTGGAATCCACCTCTGTACGGGCTCTATCTTTTTAACCGAGGCGCGGGGCAGGAGGGGCGCACTTGTGTGCCGTGCATCCATAAGCGGGCCAAAGCGAAAGAGTGAGCGAGAGAGAAAAAGAGGGGTCGTGAGCGCCGGAAAAGTGGACTAAAAATCTCGAGAATTTTCGCCGAGTCGCGAAGAAGTGGGTCAATACGGATCTTTTTTTCCTCCTTCCTTCTCTTCTTTTGCTTTTCGCGACAGGAATAACTGCGCGGCCGCGCGTGAGCACAGCTGTTGAGAGATGGCTGAGCGAAGCGCCGGAAAGCAATCTCCTCGGAGATGTAGGAATATGGCCGAGCCTGTCGAGAGATGCCTAGAGAGCGCCGAGAGGAGGAGCCAGAGGCGCTTTACAGCTATTTGTATACAGTTTTTCGACTTTTTTCCTATTTCTTTCTTTCCTTATCCTACTCTAATGGCACATCTTCTTTTTTTCAAAACTCGCCTGCTGCTTTACGGAGAAGAAGGACGAGCATTTTGCATCCACAGACTCTCGAGCCCTGCACTCCCAACTCCGCTAGCACTCGCGTATATGCTTGTTAGAGAAGACTTTCCTATTCATAAGTGTCTTAACTGTTTTGGCATGTATTATGCTGTTTGAGGTAGCGAGGGAGAGACTTCTTTTATATCCACTCCTCAATTGCTCATTCATGCAGGATAAATGGACATTAATGCACCTCCACTGAGGAATTCAAATATCTACATCTACATTTCATGCAGATTCGTGGAGCTTACATTATTACGTTAAAAGGACACAAAACTTTTTTCTCTCGCAATTTATTGTTATCATTATTATTATTATTATTATTATTATTATTAACGAAAAAAATAACCGAGGGTTTTTCATATTTTTTTCAAAGTACTTAATTTTGAAAGAATGTCGCGTCACTTTTTTCTTTGTCGATTTGAAAAAGAAATTTTTTAATTAAAAAATTTTTATTAATTTTTCCATCAAATCCTTTTAATTCACTTTTCTCCGCTTTAAACCGTGGAAAATTTCCCTTACACATTGCTCTCTGCACCCTCGCCCTCCCCCTAAATAAAAAATAACGAGATTGAAAAATATTTTCACCATAGTCACGCATATTTCACCATTATGTAATTTAAGGTATCCCTCCATAAAAATTATCATCGGCATCAAGGTATCAAATAAAAGCAAAAAAAACAAAATTGGCTAAAACAAACACAGTGAGGCACGTACAAAGAGCCTTTCAATCGAACTTTAATAACGAAAGATAAATTTCACGGATTTGACGTGGGGGCCGCAGGCACTTTTTGCGAATATACAATTAAGCTATTCGTTCTACCGACAAAAAATTGCCGTCCCGGCGCCTCTGGCCGATCGAACGAGTATATATTACACTCGTCCGCGTCGACGGCGCCGCCGAGAGTAAATAACGAGTTAACATTCCCTGCCAACACCTCGTTCAATTCCTATTAAATCGTTCGCCGGTGGCTCCTCTCTACCACTCCGCTATCCCCCTTCCTCCACTCTACTCTACCCCCCTCCCCTACCTCCCGCTCACTCTCGCTCTACTCCAGTTCCATCGGTGCCGCTTCTACTTTCGCAAGTTTCGTGAGCAGACGGCACCTTCCTCTCCCTCTTTCTCTCTCCTGCCTTGGCTTGGCCCCCCAAGGCAGCTTGCGGAGGGGCAGGCTCTTCGAAATTATGCCGAAAGAGAGGCGCGCCGAGATTCCACGAAGAGTGGCAAAATTGGCCGGATCTGTTATTTCAACATGGCCTATCCGCGCCTTTTTTCCTTTCGACCCTTCTTTTCTCACCCCTCCCTAGCGACGCCAAATATTGATTATTAGCCGTTGTTAGACACCTTTATTCTTTCATCGGTCCAATCATCTTAACAAGTCGAAAAATCGTTGAGAGTAGGCTAGGTGGATCTGGGGGCAAACTGCACGTGCAAAGGCTTAAATGTTCGGCCGCTCCAAACCCAGGTTCTTTCAAACGTGTTATTTGGATTTTGCCAATGCTGATTTTGCTATTGATAATTGTACTATTTAGATATAAATTCAGTGCTGAAAATACCATACTCATTTAAATTTATCTTTGATGCACATTTTAAAATTTTTTACAAA
The DNA here is from genome assembly GCA_030522585.1 of Anagyrus pseudococci. Classification (NCBI taxonomy): domain Eukaryota; kingdom Metazoa; phylum Arthropoda; class Insecta; order Hymenoptera; family Encyrtidae; genus Anagyrus; species Anagyrus pseudococci. Next base: position 4,832 of record JAPYYQ010001556.1, read on the forward strand.
CTTTTTTAAAAAAATGTGAAACTGTAATATGTTTACACAACTATTCGTAATGTTTTTTTTTTAATTAGAAAAATAATTATGAAGTTTATGTATCGTTGCAGTCAATAAACCAATTTTACGGTTTTTGTAACTTCTATAAAAGTTTTACAACAACGCTACCAACAACATTTTCCAAGTAATTTTTTTGTAAAATTTTAAAAAATTTCAACTGTGTTTAAAGTTTAATAACAGCGCAGTATTTTATCAACAAATTAATCGTAGTTATAAAACCGCAGCTATCGTGGCGCAATATTATCAATTGTAAAACCAGATGAATCGTTTGAAACATTTATGACAAAGTGAAGCCGCGACACTTTAGCACTGTAACTCATTTCGATAAAAGCATCTGAGGGGGTAAAGCGCGTAGGCGTGAGCAGTGAAATTAATTGCATATACGCATACATATATGCATATTCGTGTACATATATATGTATACATAAACACAAGTGTGATCCCATTACGAAAAGCGGTCGCGTAGCATAATTAACGATCGAGCACACTCTAGTATATTTTCCAGCGAAACACGTTTAATCGACCGCGTAATTTTAAATTAATCGTGACCTCTGCGTCGAAGAATTTCTTTGTTCGGTGACCACACAGCCCATGCAAACTGTCGTAATGAACTTAACTTGAGGCCTCCACGAGAGCCAATGAGCATGACGACACGACTTCCAATGTCTCATCTCTCGGATACATCAGTCAAAAAAAAAAGGTTTTTTTCGAGACGTGCGTGCGGGGGGCTCATGCTGCAAGCCGACAAAATGCGTAAATAAACTCGTCAGTTCTGGTCAATTTCTTCTTCAATCTACCTCGGCTAATTTTTCTCTCATTTCACTGCGTATTCTTTCATACTCGTGCGCTTGTAAAACTCCCAGACAGTTAATTACAGTTTAAATTTAGCTCTCTTGCTCCCTTTTTTCTTTCTCTCTCTTTCTCTCACTGGCAAACTCACTTTCTCGTTCGTAGAACTTGTAAGAAAATTAGTTTAGTATTTTTGATGGGAGAAAAAACGCTCCCTCGAGCCTGTGATAAAGCTACCTTTTATTATGAGCCAAATTAAAATTTACCATAAACAATAAAAATGAGCATTTTGAAGAAAAATGAGCTCCAGGAGCAAGAGTCGTACAACTATGGTGTCATTTCAATTCTTCTTTGACCCCAAATTTATATTTCGAAAGCTGAGATGAGAGTTTGATTTAGGTCCAATCAATCTGCTGCTTGGGTTCCATTGCTAAGCTTTATGCAAGCAGCTGAAAAACTCCTAGGCACGCGTTGTTGCTACACTTCCCCCGGATTCCGAAGGTCCCGCGCATTTGAATTTCATTCGCTGAAGATTTACGAGGAGAATAGTCGGCGGCGTGGGGAGCTATCGCTTACGAGGCCGACTATCGCGCGTCTCAAGCTTATTTTCCTTCCATCAAGCCCGTCGACAGGGCGAGCTGTAAAAAGCTGGCCTGCTTAAAAAATAAATTACCGCGCGTGCTGTCGGAGGAGGATACTCCCAAGCTGCCGACGGAAATATATTCCACTCGTCGGAGGCGGCGGTGGCTGGGGTGGCCGGACGCCGGGAAACATTACGGCGCTGGAGGAGGCAAGGAAGGCCTCGATTATTTTACGCTCCGAGTATTAGATCCGTTGGCTTGGCTCGTAAATTTTTCATCAGCACCGATTCTCCTATGTTTGCGCTATGCTTTTTCGTAAGTGGCGAGGAAGGATTGATTGAACGTATGCGGGTCAGTGGTCGAGTTACATTAGCAGCCGTTGTTGACCCATGGTAATTCGGAGGGCATTTCTTCGATGAGGGTGAGCTTGTCTTTCCTAGTACGACGGTAGAGGAGGAGGAGGAGGAGGTCAATCGAAAATCAGTTAAAATGACTGATTATTCGAGTACTTCCGCATTTGAGGCTTTCTTTAACGTTGGATAAGTCTTCGGCTATAATACTATTTGTGTTTCTAGTGTATTATTCGATGAGATTGACATTATTCATATTGCTCCGTATAAAAAGGCAATTGAATTATATGCTTTATAGAGGTAGTAATTGAATTGCTTCGAATTTATTAGAATCAGACACTGTAAGATAATTATCTGTTAAATTTTACAATTAATAACTCTTCTACTTTATAAACTTTACGAACGAACTTTAATTAACAACTATGCCAATATTAGTACAATGCCTGTAGAAAACATCGATTGCTAATTTGTATAAACAAATTGCGAGCAATAAGATTAAAGTTTTACGAAAAAGAGAAGTATGAATTATCACGCTTTGCATGCTTTGCAGATAAATGCAGCAAAAAGTATCAGATTAGTACATGAATTGTATATCGTTTAACGTATATATAATTAAGGAATGCTAAAGACATTTTTATTATTATACTAATGTTATCATTTTGTTACTTTTATTGTATTCTGTGTAAATATTGACCTTTTGTTTTGGACGTAGTCCTGTTTCGTACTGCAACTTTATTTGAATGATATACTGTAAAATAAGTTTTATATTTATAATTGTTTATTTAATTTTTCTGATACTGTAATTACACTCACAAAAAATGTATCACTACCTGAGAGGTAAGTGACGATTTTAATTCAACATATACAAAAAGTTTAACCGTTTCATATTATCGGCATTCATGTCGTCCAGCGTGCTTAATGTAATCAAGTTACAGATTGCACGTGACGGATTTGTTCGATAAATCTTCCTCAAAGAATATTTGAATTTACGAACAATTTTTTTTACAAACAAATTAGTCGTTGTAAAATTGTGTTAAATACTTTTCAAACCAATTCCATACAGGATTAATATGTTTTCAAGACAAATTGGTATCAGCTTTCAAATTTCATTTGACCGCGATTACACATAATAATTCAGCGGTTCGCGTATACCTAATAAAAATATCATTGGCTTCGTAAGAAGGAGTATCCGATTCGACGAAACGTTTATCTTTGAGGAAGAAAAAGGTCATCGATCATCATATAATACCAGTGCGTTTCGTCAGGCTAACGTGATTCATCTTCGATTTTCACGAAAGCATCGTTCCTTACAATCTATTCTCGTAACATGCGTTATCCTCATCAATCCAAATAAAAACGACAATGTGCGTGTATTAAAAAGAAATATGAACACGCCTAAATCAAATGACTTTTTCGGATAAAATCGTTTTACATGCAAGAATCAGCGAGGACACTTTTCTAAATAGCACTTGAAATTTCGTCGTCGTTGGTTCTCTGGCGCAGCGCACGCACACACACACACACACACACGCGCGCGCGCGCGCGCACACACACACTAACACACAGCTGGTGCATTCCAGCGCAATGGAAATGGTTAAGTACTTGTAGACCGACGACGACACTTGGCGCTACTTCTCCCCAAATCTCGCTGGAAAACAATGAGAAACTCTTGGGCGCTCTCGAGGAGTACAGGACGCGTTCACACCATGCACACACATACGCACTGCTTCCGGCCGGAAGACCTGGGCTACAGTTCGTATGAGGAGGCTGGTCGTGGAGGTGCTTCTTTGGCGACACTCGTTGCGCGTAAAAATGCAGACGGTGCCGGTGCTGCGGCCAAATTGCTCCGCACTCTTGGCCTTACGCACATCTTTCGACGACGATAAGCTGTGTAGGCAGTTCAAAGCTCCCGGGGCTTACGCTGGCTCGCCTTTTCCGTCGCGCCTTGCGCATTACAATTATTACGCTGTCTCGAGCGCTTTTTTCTCTCCCTCGCCATGGAAATTAATTGTGTCGAGGGGCTTTAGAAGGATGTGCGTGATACAGGAGAGCGGTTGTGCGCAGGTGAGGAGGCCGGGGGGAGGCTGAAACAAAAGGATTTCTTTTTTAATTAAATCTCGAGGGCTTTTAATTGAAATTTTCAGATGTACATGCAGGCAGTTGCGTTTGAGTGCCGCTGCTCGTTTATAAGCACCTTACGACTTTCAAGGAGGCTTAAATAAATACAACGAGACCCATCGGAACGCCGGCGAAGCCGGTATACACGCGTAAGGTTTTATGAATTCCGACGATCGATTCGATCGCATGAAACGCTTTTCCCGTTTTCTCTCTTGAAAAATATGATAAATAAACAGGCTAGAGATTGAATAATCCTCCGATAATGAGGTACTTGCGCATCTAACGAATCGCATGTAAAATTGTAAGTTTGGCTCTCCGCCTTGGCTCCTCAAGAATGAGGATCTTTAAAAGCTCGCTCATCGAACCTCGAGTCTGCGAACACCCCCCGTCCCACCTCCCTCCCTCCTTCTCCTCTCGTCCATTTTATTTTACCCGTCACTTGTATTTTATAATTGCAAAAAAGACTGGATTTCCGTGGCGCCATTTTTAATTAAAGAGCGTATTCAAGCGCACGTCTTTTACCTTGTAAAACGGAAAGGAAGAAAAGAAGAAATTAATATCGAATGTCGATCAGGTTAAAGTGGAGTGGGGATGGGGCAGGGAGACGAGTGCAACGAATGGGAGGAATTCGGTAGAGAGAAAGAGAGAGAGAGAGAGAAAGAAAGAGAGGGAGGGAGAAAAAGAGGAAAGACGAAAGATCGAGCTTTGGCGCAGATGCAGCGTCACGAATTGAGAAAATGAATCTCTTATTGTTTTTCCTTGGGCCGCTCTTTCGCTCATGCCCCTCCCCCTCTGTCATCGACGTCGTCGTCGTCGTCGTCGTCGTCGTTGCAGTCGCGCAAAAGTGCATGGGCTCCGTTATGCTGATTCTGGCTTTTTATCGGATTTCTCCTGTCGTCGTCCGCTCTTGCGCAGAGAAAGAGAGACGCCCGTTCGTTTTCCGTACGCCGAGGGACAAGGGGCAGGGAGAAGAGAAGGGGTAGGCGATTTTTGCATACTTGATTTTCAGATCGCTGGCCCGTGCTGTGCGCGAGTCTCGAGAGCGCGTAATTTGTGTATTTGATTATGAATTTTACATATTTCGTACTAGCGCCGTGGCAGCGAAAAATTTCATCCTCCCCACCCAGGCCCTCATCACAGCACCTTCTCCCCCTCCTCCTTTCCGTTTCTCATAAATTATTCAGGTGCAAAGGGAGGAAACGAATTTGGCTCATAGTAGCAGTAGCAATAGCAGCCGCCGCAGCCGCGGCAGCACTAGCCCTTATGCAGGGAAAATGTTGCGCGCGAAAGAACAACTAATAGACAAGTTTGTTTTGTCTTGAAACACACGCCTGGGTGCTTGGCCCCCCTACCTAACCCCTCCCTCCGCAGCCTTGTAATTTTCTCAGCGCTAGAGCCACAAATAATATTTACTCGCTACTCGTCAATGTGTTGCAAGTAAATACTTTCCTACCCTATTTAAAACACCAAAGAGAGAGTGGAAGAGCGAAATTTTGTATTGACCAGAGTTTGAAAAAATTACGATCCCGTTGGCGTACACGTCTACGAGACGGGAACAAACTTAATACAGCGCCAAAGAAAAAGCAAGCGAGACGAAGTTTTCAAGTCCAAGTTTGTTTGACAGACGGCGCGTTAAGTGCAACAAATTGTGCTGTTACAAAACGTCTGTTTTTTTTCATTCGATCGCGGCACTTGTTGTTGGCAGACAGCAGCAGCCGCGGTAACGAGAGGGAAAATGGTAATCAGCCGAGAGAGGGAGTATAAGGTGGTGGGAGGTAGAGAATCTACCTCGGTGCTAAATCAATCGTAAAGATAGCAGGCAAAATTACCGCGGACGCTTTCCAGCAACTTTCCCTCTGGGCTCCCAGTCTATACTGAATATTCATCGAAATTTCCACAGAGGGCGGCGCCGATCGATCCCCACCCCATCAGCATAACACAGGCTAGAAAGCGCGGGCGCGCGAAAAATTACCCTCATTAAAATTCAATTTTCCGCGGCTGGCTGCTGCTCGGCCGAGCGCACACACGGCCCTATCGGCCCAGCCATCCCCTTCCCCTCGCCGAGGCTGCTTAAAAACGCTCATCATCCTCTCTGCCTTGCCGTCTTTGATCGGACGTGAAATTCAATTTATCTCGGGGTCCTAAAAAAAGAAGCGCCGTATAAGGGAGCGCAAAGGACGGAGAGGCTGTAAAGCAGCGAAAATAACAGGTGCGTGTTGGGAAGAACCGGGCAGGGGGAGTTTGCTCGGACGCGCGAGATTCTCGTCTGTAGCCGTACGTCGCCGCAGCCGAGGCACGCTGGAGCAATCCGGTGATGAAAGTGCCTCGAGACTCGGGCAAGTTTCGAGCCCATTATTTACGCTACAATAAATTGATAATTAGGCCGTCCTCGTAACCGGCATTGAAATTGATTTAATTCGGTGGCTCTGGAGTGAGAGAGAGAGAGAGAGAGAGAGAGAGAGAGAGAGAGAGAGAGGAGGGGGTCTGGGCGTAAGGGAGATTTTTTGCACGGCGAGAACTTAAGGTCGATGTACTCCGGCGCCGACGCCACGTAAGGCCGAAACGACGGGAGAACGGCCGGAAGGTGAAGTAGGCGCTGTGGAGAGGGCTGCGAGGGGGCGGCATGCGCGGATCAATGGCGATTTAATTAAAGATTATGCTTCGACGAAAATTAAGATTAATCACGCGAGAGGGGGAGAGCTAAGAGACCCGTAGGTAGGGGGGCCAGCAGCCAGCAGTCGGAGAAGCTGCTGGCGGCGGTAACGAAGGAGGCCGGGACGTTACAGGCGCCCCATTGCTGCGGCAGAAAAGCCTTTGCAGGCTTCGACGTTGTCGCTGTATACTCAACTATATGTCTCAGCGGCTATGCATATACATGCCTACGCGTTTGTATGTTGCTATACTACGTGTATATGTTTATAGCCTAAGAAGGAAGAGAGCCAGTGGCAAAGAGGAGAAGTAGGATGTGGAGTAGGAGGAATAGGAGGGGGAGGAGGAGAAAAAGGAGGTGGAGGGTCGCAAAAGTCTGCCTCCGGGCGAGGGCTCGTAATTATTCCGAGGCCGTCACGAGCCGCGACTACTACGTCGTTGTCGACGTTGTCGTCGTCGTCGGAGCCGGTGGTAGTGGCGTCGCGACGCCCTCATTGTTCCTCTTTATACATGTATACATGAAAAATGCAAAGAGCGAGAGAGCAAGAGAGAGAGGCGAAGTGAAGGAGAGAAAGTGAGCGAGGCGGAAGGAAGGAAAGAGGGCGAAAACTCGGAGAGCCGGAAAAAGAGGTCGAGGGGCTGGAGGTCAGCGCGGATGATCTTATTCGCGGGCCCTCGTGAAAAGTAACTGGATGCGCGGGACAGTCGTACAGCTACTCGCCTCCCCTCCCCCCCCTCTCTCTCTCTCTCTCTATCTCTCTCGCTGTACACCCAGTCCAATGCACCCTACTGCCTCGCTCACCCATTCTCCTCTTCGCCTCGCTCTCTCTCTCTCTCACACACACACACACTCTTTTACTGTGTTTTTGGATTTTCTGCTTTTTTTTCTTGCGTTTGGCAACGAATTGGCTCGGCCAGTATAATTTAAAAGAAACGATGGAAAAAAAACAAATAAATGAAAAATATCGATCGCTTAATAGCATATCCGATATGGGCATAAAAAAAGATAGACGAGTGTCGAAAGGCTTAATAATTCGGTTGACGTCTTCACAATAATCCAGATATCCTTGTAGGCGTATATCGGCACGTGTGTCCCCGGCGAATGATTTATAATCAAATCCCGGCTTATTCTCGCTCCCTGACCATTATAACGGGGCGTCCGGCATATCGTCCGCCCCCTTTTGCTCTCTCTCTCTCTCTCTCTCTCTCTCTCTCTCTCTCTCCTCTTCTTTTAATTGAACCATCGTAGCGGTGGCGACGGCAGCAGCTGTGGCCGGACGCCACATTCTCCGGACCGCTCCGACCACCGCAGCCGAAGTTAATTGAGAAAAACCGTCTGGACTTTCGTAGCGGCGCGCGAATTCGGAGAACAACTTTTATGATTTCGCGGTTCTAGTCTCACCTCTTCCTCTCCCTCTTTCTCGCTACCTCAGCTTCTCTCTATGGATATTTTACTTTAGCGGTTGGCCCAATTCTCCTGTACCCTGTCCGTATATCATTTTACTCTGATTCTTTAGATATTGGATTCCCAGAGATTTTGACTTTGAAGTTCCTTTTTGCAAAGATATTTCACTTTTAGAGAAATTTAATCGATTTATTCGGTTGGATTTATATGGTTGTTTTTTTAAATGCTTCGTAAGATGAGTCATGCCCGCAATTGAGAATTAAATAGGCTTAAATAAACATTGAGCAAATTATCTAGAAATTTCTTTTATATTGTTTTTTTAATTCTGCAGCGCAAAAAAATTACTTGTACAATGACGAAGGTACAACTATATATTGAGTTGTAAAATAGTCAATTTAAAAGCAGAACAATTGTACTGCAAAAGAAATCGTTAACGTTGATTTTAAAGATTCGATGATTTCAATGGTAAACATAAATTTGCTGCTCAATGAAAATTTATTTATCGAAAGCAAATTTAATTTACTCTTGAGCCATTGGAAGCTTTAAAAAAAACTGCTCAATTTAAAAAATGAAATGAACCCGTTAAAATAAAAATAAAAGAAGCAAGGCGAAAAGTGAAATTGTTGAAACGTTCCTTTTCCGCTTATTTCACTCAGCAGTGCTAGCTATAGAAGCAATGCAGCAAAAGGCCGAGTGGAAAAAGAGGGTGAGTGCGGGAGGGAGAGGAAGGAAGGGGTGTCGCAAAGCTGTTTACAGCCAAACGGCCAAATATAATTTTTACTTTTCACCGGGTGCCGGCTAAAGCAGGCCAACAGCACACGGCGGGGGCAAATTTAATCTCCGCCAATTACAAGGGTCACCGCGGGGGAGAGTGCGTGGAAGAATCGTAAAGGAGAGGCAGGGGGAAGGGGAGAGGAAGAGGGCCAGAAGGAAAACGGGCGTCGGTTTTAAGCTCGCCGGCGCGTCGTGAAAAGGAAGAAAAACGGCTGCTCGGCTTGCCACCTCCCCCTTCCCTCCCGACCCCTCGCCGCTCCAGCCCGCTTCGCGGGCCGCACTGCATAAAAGCGGAGCGGAAGAAGAGCCGTTCTCGACTCTTTCTCCCTAGACTACTGCAGCTCGTAGACGCGCGGGCTCTTAGTTATGATTCCGCCGCATCTGCTGGCACGGCTGCGTGCCCGAGACCAGGAGAGAGAGAGAGAGACAGAGAGAGAGAGAGAGAGAGAGAGAGAGAGAGAAGACTGTCAAGTTTTATGGGCAAAGCGAGGAAGACGCGCGTCTGTTACGTATTATCCCGATTAGTAATGTGCCTTCCTAGAGGCAGAGCCGGGGAGGCAACTGCACTGCGCATCGCCCAGTTACGCCATTTGCGGCTGCTCCTGCCCTTTTAACTTTCTGCTCTGATGGAGGATGCGTATTTTTCGAGTGATTTGAATAGAGGCCACCTTTTTTCCTCTTTCCAACTGCTCCGGAATTAATTGGAAGTTATTTTTGGGAGGCTTGTTGCTTATACAATTAGACTCTACTTCTTAAAGTTGGCTGCTTTTTCTTTCTCCGAGGGATAATCAAATTATCCGCGTACTCTTGTCGAAGGTAAATTTAGCTGGATAAATTGTCAGTGGATTGACGTCGGGCATGTTAATGTAAACAATAAAAATAATGTAGGTTGCTAGAGTAATAAAAAGCATTTTTCATGACCCGCTTTTCCACTTATATTCTCTCGAGGAAAATCCAATACTTCCGTGTCCTCATTTTCGACTGGTCCAGCTTTAATTGGCAATCCGACTTGGAAGCTATCTGTTAATCATGTCTTTAACGGTAAACAGAAGAAGGAAAGTTGGGGCCGTGGATGCCAGCTACCCTCTGCGCCAGTACGTGTGCTCGAGCAGAAAGAGAAAGCGAGCTGGAGGAGGAGGAGGCTAGAGACGAGCGGCAATCGAGTTCAAGAGTTCGCAGCTCGCAAAGCTCGGGCAATAAGATGACTGCGCGCACCACCTGCTCCCAAGTGTTATAAGACCTCCGCGACCGCCTTGGTCCGCTCGTATTTCTTCCCTCCTCTCTCTTTCTCTACCCGCACCCACGCGCTCTTTTTATATCTCCTTTTCTCATCCGTACCATCCTTGATTTTATTCTTGCGCGCACGCATTACCACCTTCCTCTCCACCAGCCTGCTCCGCCCACCCCTCAGCTGCCCAAAATTTGGCGCTGAAAATGGTTTTCCAAGTTCGCCTGAAACAAAAGGATAACCGCTGAATTTATGATCCCTAATGGGAAAACCAAGTTTTCTCATAAGGATATTGTTTCAATAAAAGCGCAATGAAATCTCCCCTGTTTCGGCTTGATTTGGGCACTACGCACATGCAGCCGTGCCCTCTCCTTCTCTCAAATACATCTATAGAGAGTTGACGCGAGAGACAGGGAGAGACGGACATGGCTCGCCTTATCATCACTTGAGCGCTACCCTGTGAAAATAGAAAATCTGAAGAAATTCACTTGCCAGATCAATAGCATTTCCTCGGTCTGTCCGGCTCAAGTATATCAGCAGCCGTCGGGCCGTCACAAAGGGCCGATATTTCTTAATTTTTCAACGCCGAAGCCCGTAGCCCCGGTGAAATGCGGGCATAGAGCCTCCGGCAAGAAGAAATTCAGCGGGCTCGCTGCACTGACCAGGTCAGTCGGGTGGGCTACACAAAGCCCCCGGTGCTTTGTCGAGCGCCGCGACAATCGTCCCTTTCATACGTTCTCGCCTCTCCAAGTCCTACGAGCGCGTGGCTCTGCTACATGCAGATATCGCTGGCTCCCACCATCAACCACGGCTTCTCCCCCTCGGCCTCTCCTCCCCGGAATCGTCAAGCTTTCTCCTTTTTCCACGCCAGCACCCCCTCCCCGTTGCCCCCTCACAGTCGCACGTTCTACCTCTTCCGAAGCCCGTTTTTTCCCATTTGCTCGTTCTCGGCTCTCTTTATCCTCGTCATCCGCATTGCGGCAGCCGTGCCGTCAAGAGATTTCGTTCCGAATCGACGGCCCCTGTGCGGCTCCTTTTTTCCAAACCCCAGCAGAGAGGATGGATGGAAAGGCAAATGGTCGCGGTTACCTGCGGTTTGCTTAATGAAATTCTCCACGCTTCTTTTCGCATTTGCGGTTCATCTGTTGGCCTGCCTATACCCGCTGTGGTTGATGGATTTAATTGGTTGGATACGTGTCGCGTTAATGTCGCCTTAACAACTCATTAGAGCCGCTGTCTTTTAACTCAATTTAAACGATACATCGTACACTAATGTGTTTCTTCAAATAATTTCCACTTTTTCCTATTCTCTAGCATTTTTATTTTATGTCCGTTCGTTATTCAAGAGATTACCATTTTCTCATGCTACGTTCTTCCGCTCTCCTGACGAGCGTACCAAGAGCGTTAATTTCATTTGCCCGAAATCTCATTCTCTCTCTCTCTCTCTCTCTCTCTCTCTCTCTTCCTATCGCGAAATACAGTTTAATCCGACTATTTCCTTCTCAAATCGAATCGAGAAAATATAATTCCATTTTCTTCGATCCAACGTAAAATTATCGGAGATTCAATTTAATCGCGTAATCGAGGCACAGCCGACAGAGCTAAATGATAATTCGCACGAGAATGTATGAAAATTCCTCCAGAGCGGCGTGGCTGCCGTTGGTTCTCGAAATAAAAATTATCCATCAAGGCAACATAAAGGCTTCATCCTCAATCTGAAGAAACGAGCGAATAATCGAGAGTGCATTTCGCTACAGTTGTTCAAATTGTGGCGCGAAATTCAAGCTACAAAATGACACGTTACGACAGAGGCAACGTGTATATATGCCATTTTAGAGAAAAAGCAGGAGGAGAAGTGCAACGTCGCAATTAATATTACAACGCGTCATCAATAATCGAGGAGCAGTAGTTTCGGGAGCGCCGGCACAGCCGCGTCCCTAATAAAGTTCTCGATGTACAACAGCCGCTTACACTGCCTCTCTGGCTCTCTTTTGCCAAGCCGTCAGGGGTACACACAGATCCTATCGGGGCCGTATATATCCCGGGACAAACAGGCAGGCAGCGGGCGGTGGTTGTGGCGGTGATAGCCAGGCGTGGAGTATAAAGTCGAGACAAAGAGAGGTCCGCTGAGCCCCCGCTAGCTCTTACTTGCACACAAGCTGCCGGGGCGCAACAACACGGCCGCCTCCTTTTCGGCCTCGATTTTCCGATCCGCGGCGCTACGCGTACAGCCACGGCTCTCGCGCGTAGGCGGCGCCCGGCTCGAATTTATGGCCCGCCACGCAAGGCAAAAGGTTGCTCCTTAATGCCAATGACACTGCAGAAATAAATACGATGCGCTAGTGCACGCGGAGCAAGCACCGTACGCCCCCGCGAGCGCCATGTCTCGCGAATACGCGCTAGCCCAGTACAGCGGCTATGTTGGACTTGCGCCTCGAGAAATCGAACAACACTCTTGAATTGCTTTCCACCATGTTTTCCTAGACGAGCAATAGGTCTGATGACGCTTTCAGAGAAGAATTTAATCTACAGGAGCTACCTCCTCGTACTCTGATTCATCTGACGATTCCAACATGTATCTCGACTTGGTTTGTCATAGGAGTAAACAAGAGCAGTTTCTCTGGTTTTTCTAATTTTGGGTTGTTTTTCTTATTTTTTTTCTTTTCATTTCTTTTATGTTATGCGTTCTTTTATTTTTTCACCTCATCATTAATTCGACGTTTTTGAATAACTATAGTTGTAAGTTATCAATATACACATATGCACATACGTATGTATATGCGTATATTTAAAAAAGTAAATTTAATGGTTTTTGAAAAATCCATAACTGATATGACTTTAATCAGTTAGGTTCACAACACAAGTTAAAGTACACATATACACAAGTTATTATACAGTAGTTGTTAAATTTTTATACTTTTACTTTTAGTCGATTTTTATCTAAATAAAACAAGATATGAATATTCTTTTCAATCTAAAAATATTCCATTTAACAAACATTAAAAATCAACTACGATTAATGTAACTAATCATAGTGTAACTTAAAAATATTCTAAATAAAGTTTAAAACTTTGAACCTATACAAATATATCTATGTGTATGTTTAGTTTCTAACTAATAGACTAAATCAATCCTAATAATTAAATAGAACTGACTGAATTATTAATTTCACATAATATTAGTATATTGTGGTACATGATTTGAATTTAATCAGTAAGCTTTTATCTCTAAGCTTATTATCATTGAGCCATCGTCATCATCATTATTATTCATAAAAAATTTTATTTTACTTATTTGTGCTGCGTTCGGTTGTAGTTTTTGTTTGGTTCGAATAATGCGACGCCAGACATTTTATTCAAGCAACAACGTGTTAATAACGAGCAGCCTTTAATTCAAAAGGCAGGCTCTTAGTATAAAAGCTCGGCCAACAACAGAAGCTTTACAGCGCGTACGCTGCGCGATTAAAAGCGCAGTTCTTCCAGTCCTTAAAAATGCCGAGAATCAAAAAAATGAAGCAAAAAAAAAAGAAAAATATAAAAGCCACAGCCCCGCCCACCTGACCCCTTCTCCACTCAAGCCACATAGTCGAGCCCAAAAACGCTTCCATTAATAGTTTATTTCATTATTTTGTGTTGACCTATGATTTCTTATGATTTATATATATTTTTGTTACAGGGGCCCCGCAAAAATTTTCGACTAGGCCTTTCCGAGGAGGTTGGTTCGTTTGTTTGGTTTGCAAAAATTAGGATTAGTCTGTAGCCTTTTTTTTCTCTTCGTCCGTATATATTCTCTCCTACCGCTTTTTTCTTATTCTTGCCACATTAATATATTTCTTTGTATACTCATATATCTAATACAGATTATCTGCTAGCTGTTTTCAAATGTATGTTTACATATACTAGTGCATTTAGCATATATATGAATACATACATTATTTGTACATTATATTTTTATATATATTATTTATATATACAAAAAACTAACCTCACTTACGTGTCTTTAATATATCTATATATTCAAACCCAACAAGTAAACCTTACAGATTAAAAACGCCTAGTATCGCTCGTCTGTATACCATTAGCCTAACAAATATATGCCTATAACGATATATATATATACATATAATACTTTATTGTCTACTATACTAATACTATATTATTAATTCTACAATTAAGTTATATATATTATTATATGATTACTAATTAATATGATTTACATTACTTCTATTTTGACATTAGTTATATTATACGTACCTTTAAGTGTATTTTTATTGATTATTATTATTATTATTATTATTATTATTATTATTATTATTATTATTATTATTATTATTGTTATTATTAATATTTATAATTTTAATTATTTAAATTATTCATTTCATTCCTTCACTATAGACATTTTCAACAAAACTCATTTAACTTCTTCATCATTCAATAAGTCCTTATCACTAAAACCAAATGCCTCTTTTTCTCTCTTTCTCTCGGCCAGAATCCAAATATACTGCTATATTTATATGATGTAATATACGATATTTCTGACAGCTATGTCTACACCTACAACAACGGCTTATTACTTTAAACGATTTATATATATATACCTACCCTATATACTAAACATTATATGTACACCATTAACGCAAATATATATCTATATTTTTATAAGTGTAAAACCCTTATGTACCCCATATGTTTGACTTAAGCTACAACGCCACTTAACTACATATTTTTTTAATCTTGTTTTCTTCGTTTTTTATTTTTTTATTATCTTTTATTTCTTTTTTATTTCAAGCCCGACATAAATAGTGGCAATGTGCGTGTGCAGAGCAGCAAATTTTCGTTATCTAGCGATTAGATCGCTTCCTTTGTTTTGTTTTGATTTGGCCACTCTCTATTTCTCTTTCTCTCTCTCTCTCTCTCTCTCTCTCTCTCTCTCTCTCTCTCTCTCTCTCTTGTTCTCACCACCCCACCCATGTCTCTTGTTTGCCGATGAACGTGCACTCGCTGATACGCAAATTGCCACCTGCGTGCTACCTTAACCTGCGCACGGCCCATTAGACGCGCAGCCACGGATGCGTATCTTTGTGCATCGGCGAGAGCTCATTTATATTTATACATATAGATATTCACACGCATACATATATATGTATTGATATGTACTAGATTTACACGTAGATATTTATACATATATATGCATATGTATTGATATACATATACTGATACTTGTACAGCTTCATAGACGATCAATGTTTAGATATGTGGACTATTTATTATTGTGTGCTGTGTTGATCCTTGTATAAACCCCACCCCCCCGCTCTACCCCCCGCCCACCCCCCACCAAAAGCTACATGTATGCACTGCCCGATAGCGATGAATTGTTAATAGGTAAGAAAACGAGATAAAAGAGAGGAGACAAAGGATTGGTAAGCCTATATAGGAGGGAGGCAGGATTGCAAGCCTGCTGGTCTGCTGGTACTACTGCTACAGCTGCTGTTGCCGAACGGTGCATTATTTAGCATCAGGTCGTTGCGGCTCCTGCTGGAACTTCACACGCCAGCTACGTCTCGGGAGCCACGGAACGTCTTTGCTGGCGAAGGTTTTAATTACTAATACCAGGCTTCCCTATTCGCGCTCACTTGCCAGCTCCCTGGGAGCGTATTATCTCTTTCTATCTCTCACAGCAGCTCCTTCTCGCTTTGTGCAAATCATTTAAAATTTGAGGTTTAAAGAATCTTCGCGGGCGTGAAGGCTGCTGCATCGTGAAAAACTTCGGAAGCGAAGGGAAAAAAAGGAAACGGAAAGAAAAAGGAAAACGGGCACTCGAGGTCTTGAGCCTTGCAAGCCTACATAATACGCCTTGAAAAGTGACGAATTAAAAGGGCGACAAGTGCGGCCCGTTGCTGCGGCTCGCTGTTTCTCTCTCTCTCTCTCTCTCTCTCTCTCTCTCTCTCTCTCTCTCGTATTTGTGCACATTTCCCCCGACCCCCACTCCCTTTTGCTCGTATACGTTTTTTTCGTCCTCTTTTATTTTCTTCTTTCATCCAGCGATGCGCAAAGTCAGGGTGAGCATCGGGGACGAGTGGCGGGAGGGAGTTGGAAAAAAGAGGCTCGTTTGCGAGAGCTTGCCGTTTCTCGAGCGCGAGTGAACGCCCGAGTGGACGTCAGTGGTAGCAGCAGCAACAGCAGAAGGAGAAAGAGGAAGAGGTCGGAGAAGAAAGCCTGGAGTCGGGTAAAAAAGTGTCAGGCGCAGAATCAATGTTTAACTTTACGCGGGGAAATTTGTACAGGCAGAAGCAGGAGAGCCGGGCGAAGGAAGAAGGGGGCTTTGAATAAAGCCAAGCGCGAGTTAGCCTCCCGCCTAGCCCGTCGGCCGGAAGCTCTGGGCTCTCTGCTGTACTCTTCCCTCGGCGGGACAGTGCAAGTCGTCCAGGCGAAATTGAAATATGTGTGCGGATATATGCTAGTGTCCGTGTTCCTCGTGGGCGTCGCGCGGCGGTTGCCGCTGCTGTTGCTGCCAGTAGAGACTGGCCTAGTTTGCTCGTAGGTCCGATCGCGAGGCTGAAAATCGCAGTGGCTGGCTGTGGCCCGGCTGTGTGCGGTTCCATGGTAGGCGCGAGCTGGCTACCGGGGAAAAAGTTGCCGCTACCAGCCAGAGGCAAGAGGGGAGAGTAGCAGCAGACAGACATATACGTACGGACAATGGCCGTGGCGTGGCTGGCGATAACGAAGCCTCGCCACTGCATATTAAAGCGCTACTGCGCCGGCCGGCGCTTTAAGTCCACCGCGGACTCAGCGGATTTCGGGCGCGGTTTATGCGGCTCAGCGCGGCTTTAGCCTCGAGCCCCTCCCTCCCCCTCGCATCTCGAGTGGATAACCGAGAGTTTGCTTCTTTTTGCCCTCACTCCCAGGCCTGCTCCCTCTAGCTCACTTTAGGTCAGCCTTATCGGTAGTGCGAGTACAACGCGATACTTTTGCTCTTTATTCGCGCTATTGACAGCAACGGAAATTCCGGCGTAGCACGGATTTGTACCGTGAGCCGGATTTTTATTCGCATTTATATGGATCTAGACTGAGATATATCGCGGGAGTAGTGGGCTTTATTGCGTGACCCACTTTTTTATAGGGAGAATTGATAATGGCCCCTGTAAAACGTTAAGCCGACCTACTTTCTTTTTTCGCCGATCGCTCGTGCGGAATCCGCACTCCATAGCCGTGGTTCTGGCAGCCTCCGCCCTCCAGCCGCTCCTATCGGCCTGTTGAATTCAACAGGGCTGCTCGCACATAAAACTCGATAATAATCTTGACGTCAAAATCCCTCGGAAAAATGCTCGGAAAATTATATTTGAAAATTTTTCTCGTTTAAACTTTCCCCTCGCGCTATTATCGATTGTCCAAACGATGATTCCTGCCGAAAAAATGGGGGGGAGGGATCCTCATGGGAATCGGAAATAATCCAGCAGCCGAGCGGGACTTTTCTCTTTGTTCCGTTGGGCTAGTTACGTGCGCTCGCAAATAATTGCACAACCATCGGAGCAACTCGAGAGCCGCGCCGTGTAAAGAGTGCAGCTCGAATATCCCTCGGAAACTAATCTGAACTGTAGTCTCGTATAGATCGCTTCATCCCCATGGCTGTTCCACTAAAATACTCGCGCAAACTCCTCACCGAGAGGAACTTTCGTCTCTCCGTCTTGCCAGTTGGGCTTGCCGGTGGACTGCTGAAAGGCCGATGCTGATAAAAAATTCAGGCGCTAGCTGGATGAACTTTCTAATTTTTCCTTGAGGTCGGACAAATTCAGGAGCTAGTGTAGAAGCGCGAATCCAGAAAGACGAGAGCCAGCGCTAGAGAAGAAGTGCCGCCGCCCGTGGGGCTGAACGTGCGAGGGCAAGGGGATGTCGGCGGATTTGCTCTCGGGACAAAGTTTAGCACGCGAGCACGTGGAACTTCTGAAGTCGGCCAGCAGCAGCAGCAGCAGTAGCAGTGAACTAATGCGGTTCTATCTGGCCCCTCCTCTACTTTCCAACCGCCCGTTCCCGCTAAAACATCCGAGCTGTTTGCCGAGGCTTCGTTCCTCTCCCTCCCTCTCTCTCTCTCTCTCTCTCTCTCTCTCTGTCAACCGCCAAGGTACTTTCTGCTTGAGGATGAAAAAGCGAAAAAGCGCTTTTGAACAAAGTGTAAGGCCTGATTTGTTCTTCCGGATATGTGTGGCTGTAGCTGTGTATTGCACCAGTGAGTAACGTTAGGCGAGTAAAAGCCGAAGAATAGACCGATTTAAGGAGGATAAATTGATGTTTCAACAAAAGGAGAATATTGAACAAGCTACCTTTACTTTGAGATATTCTGAAATGAAGGTTATCGTTTAAGTACGGAAAAAAGTCATTGAAAAAACATGTAAATAGTAGCTATTTGACAAATTACCAGGCTAGTGAGAGGCTATCGATATAGATGCGTATAGATACGTATACTTGAAGCCAGTTGGTCGTTATCACTGCCAATCTGCTTCTGATCGCGTGAAAAGATGAGTACGCGAAGCTGGATTTATTCATCCGGTTTTAATGCGGAATGCGTAGATGTAGCTGGAGCCCTGGAGCCTCGAACATCAGGTATACTCGCACTCGCGGAAGAGTCGTTGCGTATGCAAGAGGCGGTAAGTGTATTATGACATTTTTAAATAAGCCGCTATTCGCCGGGCCGCGCATGCTTTGCATATTTCTTTCGCTCTGGCACTACCTACCCCCAGCCTCCTCTCTCTCTCTCTCTCTCTCTCTGTCCGCAAGTTGCAAAGTCGAGCGGAATAATCTTGCTCGGTAATGACCTTACGCGTCAGACTTGCAAGCTGTTGTAATACTCTTAATGCTCTATGCGTTGACGTTAATTATTCTATAGATTAATTTTCAAATATAAATCCAATTATTCTCGTGGGCTTGTAACAACCAACCTCGAATCGATGTTGCACTTGGACTTAGGATCGAAGGAACCTCGGGGGTCTTGGCGAATCCAGGTATCGATAGCTCCAAGGGCTGCGGACTCCTTTTATACAGCGCCGCCAAAATGGAAAACTCTCGAAAAAGTGCACAGCAGAGAAGCGAGTGACAGAGTGAGCTGGAGGGCGAGCACATTAGCTATACTTGGCCGCCTCCAGCAGTTCTCCGCCTTATATCCTTGCCTCTAGCTGCCCCAGGTCCTTCGACTTTCTGTACGCCTGCCTCTCTCTCTCTCTCTCTCTCTCTCTCTCTCTCTCTCTCTCTCTCTTTTCCTCCCCGAACTTTCCCGATGAAAATTGCATTAGCGAGTTTCGAAGCGTCACCCGGGCACATGTGCACGATCTCCCTCGCTTCTCTTCTACTCACGATACGACGAGTCGTTAGATCGTTCGAGCAGCGTATACCTTGTTCGTTAGTCTGGCGCGATAGGAAACGCGAGTGTAAAGCCGTTATTGGCGTCAACAGACTTCGGCTTTTTCATAGCGCGAAACGAGCTAGTTCTTTTTTTGGTCATCCGAGAGCAGAGTGTTTATTGGCTTTGGTGTTTGCTCGTAATCGCGATGCTCGAGCGCCTCGTAAGGCGTAAATCGTCTAGTGCGATGCTGGTCGGTGAGGGCTTAAGGGCTAGATTGCCGCGGTGATTCGACGAGCTTCGTTACGGTCCGATTAATTAACATTATTCGATCATAGTAGAGAGTGCGCGCTGTTTTCTAGCCGGAGGCTCCGTTTCTCTCTTGTGAAGCGAGGTAGAGAGTATAGGGAGGGAGGAAAGGCCCGAGCGCAGCGAAGCTCGACTCCAACTAGCAGCTCTCGGACTGCAGCGCCGGGAATCAAATATCCGCTGCAAGCTCATTAAAACTCATCAATTCACTTCCGCCCCTCCCCCTTTTTCCTCCTCTCCTCCCTCCTCCCTCTCCAACTGGACCCCTCCTAGTCTCTTTTTTTCAGCTCGCCCTTATTTTACCTTTTCCTCCAACACCGTACAGAGCAGCGACTCTCTTTCTCTCTCTCGCTTTTCCTCCCTCCTGGCAACGATTTGATTTATACGGAGAGCTTGATTGCAATTGATTTTAGCTGCCGTCCCGACGAACCGACTCGCGCGCGAGAGATCGCTATTCTTGCTACAACCCCCTTGCCCTCTGCCTCCAACTACTCGGCAACTACCAACCTTTCGTTTGTACTGGTCCGCTGCTTTTTCCGCCTCTATCCTACCTCTTAAACTTTTACGCCCGTGTATTTTTAATTGGAACGAAAATCGAGCTGGACTTTAATCTTGTAATTTATTTCGAGGCTAGTACAATTTTATTTTGATTTTGTAAAAATCGAAGCAAAGTTAATCAACCGTCTTTTTAGGTTCCTAATAATATTATTATATTTACGATAATTTTATTGAAATTTATTTATATCTCAGAATTTCTTTAGTCTTTTTGATTTTTGTAATAATTACGGGAAAATAATAAAAAGGAAACATAAAAAATTTACAGGAAAGTTTTTAACGATCATTTTTTTTCTCAAGTTTTAATTGCTTTATTTAACAGAATCAAAGAGAAAAAATAGAAGCGCTAGGCAAATAATGATATGGATCGCATTAAAATCAAGATTACTTTCGAACTTTTTTTCCATCCCCTTGTTTTCTTCTTCTCCTTTGTAAGATTGCTGCGAGTTTGAACTTTTCTCTTCTTACAATTAACTAAATGCATATAATAATTCTTGGAATAATGAGTAAAAGGACGAAAGGTTGTACAGTCCAAGTCGCAAATCATTCTTGCTATTATCAAGCGCACTAAAGGCAATTTAAAAGACTGGAAAAGGAGCAATAAGGAAAATAGGCAAATCTCAAGTAAAGCTTGCAGCTTCGAGACGAGGCGCATTTCCCTTATTTTTGCCGGGTAGGTAAAGAGGGCCAGTGGGCTGGGTCGAGATCAAGAGTGGAGCGGCAGGAGCCACTAAACGCCGGGCACACACGAGGGCTTGGAATCCGCGTCGAGTCTCGCCGGGCTCGCGTTTATACGTGCACGGGGCTGGGGGACGGGGGTTGGGATAGGAGAAGCCCAGTGGATGTGCGCACGTCTGGCCCGCTGGAAACGCGCGCGCAGAGAAGCAGGAGGAGGAGGAGGAGGAGGAGGAGGAGGAGGAGGGCAGAGGTTGACCGACTAGCAGTGCAATAGAGAGGGAGCGGCAGCTCTCTCGCAGTGCTGCTGCAGCGCTCTCGAGAGCGGCCCGCTCACGGCCCGACTGGTTTCTCTCTGCTCCACAAGCAAATACGTGATTTCATTTGCGATACGGGCTCGGCCCCGCTGCGCACGATCCCGTTCTTCCAGCCACCCTCTCGCCCTCTCGCCCTCTCACCCTCTTTCTCTCCCTCTACGTCCCTCGGCCGTATCGCGTCCACTTGCAAATATGCGCCGCATCGCCCGGCTGCTCGCGCACACGCGGCGCCGATGGTATTCCGTCGGAGTTGCCAAAGCATTCTGCCAGAGCAAATACCTCGAGAGCCCGACTCCCCGGCGCCCTCTCGGCAACCCCTTCCCACTGCCCCTTGCTCCGGCTGCAGCTACCTCTCTCGCTGCGCTGCCGCGCCAGCCGCCTCACGGCGATATGCGCAAAAATGATTTGTACCCCCCCCCCACCGACCATTCCACCCTCCATCCCTCCCTCCATCCCTCCTCCTCAGCCGTGTGACTCTCTTTCTCTTCTCTCTGGGCATCGCCGGCTTTTTCCCCCACACACCCGATCCATTCATCTTGCTTTTATTATCGAGTGCGCGACGCTTTTTTATCATCCCCGCCTCTAGCGGCCAGCTCGCTCTTCTTATCGATGGAAACAAATGCGTCGCATTGTCAAGCGAACGGTAGTTCACGCTGAGCTTTCACCCCCAGAGCCATCATCTTCCTGCCTCGCTCCGCTTTTCTCTCCCTCTGCCTTTTTTTATTCCTAAATGCATTTCATCGGGCTCGCGAGAAAGGTGTCTAATGCATTACCTGCGGCATTCAAAGCATTACTGCTCGCCGCGAGGAAAAGAGAGAGACGGAGAGAAAGAGCATGTTTCAATGTACACACGTACTCTTCCGATGTGCCTTCTCCTTTGCTTATGCATGAAACAGCACGTCTAAAGTAGCACTCTTTTACGCGAATAAAAATTATCACAATAGAGATAATACATTAAACAACGTATATGTTGGTGATTGAAATGAAAATCTTGAAGTTGAAGTAGGTAAATAAGGCGCGTGTATTGGGAGGAGCAGAGTGGAAGGCTTCGGGGCCGGGGGTCGGGCAAAGAGGCATATTCCGTTATCCATGCGAACTCTTCTAACTACATCAGAAGAGCAGTTAGCAAAGGAATTTGATTCTCTCGGGGGGAGCGATTGTCGAGTGCTTCGGACGGAAGTTATGCAAGAAACGTCTCGCTCGAGAGAAATCCGTAGAGTAGCCCCGGTGCATGCGCAGCTCGCTTTAGCCCCTGGCAATCCCCCAACGCCGAGATTCTCTTCCAGCTGCCCCCGCCTCTCATCAAGACCCCTTCCTCTCCGCAGCCCCGAAAATCCCAGTTTTTCCTTAACTCCTGTTACTCCAACGTCAAGCATCGCCGCCGTGACTTTCCGCGCGACATGCCGGACGCGTTTCGCGCTTTTCAAATAGACCCTTCCCCTCAGCCCTCCGCACCTTCCTACGTTTTTCGACTTTCCCCCCACAGCCTCTCCTCTTTACTCATGCACGCTACTACCCCGAGCGTAAAATCGAGTTGGGAGTTTGATTAAATTCGTCTCTTTATTTTGGACAAAACTTTTATGATTTGTCCGGGCGCGGGCTCGCGATTTCTGCATAAATTCAGCCTGGCAGTGCTGCCGCTCGAAGAGCCGTGGACATTGCTGGAGAGAAAGAGGAGACGGGCGGCGTAGGAGAACACGGAACCCTGGACTCGGGGGCCGCCGACGAAGCTGCTTCGGGGAAAATTAAAGCGCTAATTCGGCGACGAGCAAAGCTCGAGAGCAAGAAATTAATGCAACTTTTACGGGCGAGCGAAGCTACTGCTATGCTGCAACTGTCCGGCGGAGTATACGAGCGGAAAAACAGACGGAGCGCGGCGAATTTACGGGTCATTCGAATTGGCGCGGCGAGTCTTGCTCGTGATAAAGCAGAGGCCAGCTGGCTGCGGGGCTGAGGAGGGAAGCTTGCGAAAGTACGAGACTCGGCGCCATTCGCCCGTAAAGCTGCGATGAAGCGGCCTGGAAGCCGGGCCGCCGGGCTAAACGGCCCGGAGAGCCAGTCGAACGGGGGCAGCTAGTGACCCACGAGAGAAATTACAGCCGGACGGCTTTATCGCTTCTTTTCTTCGGCTAACGCGAGGACGCCGAGGAGAGCAGGAGGAGGGCGACTCGACGTCGCGAGCTGCAATGAGAGGGCCGCAGAGAAAGACTGAGAGAGAGAGAGAGAGCGAAGGAGCCGCGAGATAAGTGTTTTCCTTGGAATACGCCGTCGTAATTGGCGGCTGAATGGCGAAGCATTACCATAACAATGGCTCTCTAAACCTGCTGGCTCTCGATAGCGCCGGAGCGCTCCCGTGCACTCTCTGTATATTGCGTGGCCGCGGTTCGGGCTCGAGGCTTTGAGCCACAGGTGCCGCCGCCGAACGGCCTCTCTTTTTCCGCTGACCTCCTCTCTCTTCTTCCACATCTATATACGCCCAAGACTTTTCTCCCGGGATTTAATATAGCCCAGTCGTTTGTTATTTTTTAATATTTTAACAAAAAATTTCATTTTTAAATTACCCCCTCTTTGTCGTTTCTATTAAAACAATTATTATTGCCGAACGTCCTTTTTCGCATTTTTACAAATTTTCAAACTCTTTAAATATTCGTTGTTTTTTCGAGTTTTTTAAGGGAATGAACGACATATGAATATGTAGATTGGCTTACATTTTTTTTCATCTCAACTTGATGAAAATAAAATCTTTAAAAATAATACAATTAAGAAAACAACAGATTTAATGGTCAATTTCTGTTGAATAGAAATATAATATTGGTAGATAAATGAAATAAGAAAGAAACACCAGCCTCAAACCAACAGAAAGCCCAAAAAAAATTACCATATCAGCAGGAGAATAATAAAAGCTGCGGACATTCACCCTTAAATTCTCATCCACGAGGGGTAACAAACGAGGTGGAGCAATGGGGTGTAGGGTCAAGAGACATTAAATCCGGCAACCGGCTGCAATACAGCACAAACAGCCGTGTCCTTCTCTCTCTCTCTCTCTCTCTCTCTCTCTCTGGACTCGTGGTTGCCCAACTACATCGTACGCGCGCGAACTGACACTGTGCAGCCGGTAGGAGGGGGACAGGCACGCGTGCGTCTTTTGTCGGGCGAGCTGGGCGTGCGTGAGCCCTTGAATGAGCAGAGCGTGACGTCAAAACCTTTGTGTGGATATGCCTGTGTCTGTCTGTGTGGACTGCCCTTCGGACCTTTGATTTTCATAGACGCGAGGGTGAGCCCATTGGTAACCAGCGACTGAGGGGCGCGATTTCTCTGAAGCCCCGTAAATGAGGATGAAATGTGGCCGAGTGTAAGTGCGAAAGGGAAGGGTCATATGGCCGTGTTTCTTTTACGATTTTATGCGGCAAACGCTCCATTTCTTCTGGAACTTGTGATTTCTTTTATAATGCCACCTATCCCCTCCCCCGTCCTCTTCGCCTTCCCTTCTCCAGACAGTTCGTCCTATTAACTCTTGCGGCTGAACGACTGTAGGGGGAAAAATTGGGGTGAAAAAGTCTTTTTTTTATTTCTTTTACTGCCTATGACTTACAGACTAAGTAAATTGAGAAATGGTACGGAGCTAATATACGAGTATAACGTATATAAGAGCTTATAGAATTTATATACGAAAAGACTTGGTTTTTTCCTTGGCTATATGCGCTCCAAAGAAAATAGAGAAATGTATCAATTTTTTTTCCTTAACCCGCAGAGTAAAAGTTGACATTTTCAAAGTAAAAAATAAAGCAGCATTATAGCTTAGCTGTTTTGAATAAAAAGTAAATCAAAAAAGGAAAGAGTTTTCCATATACCTGAAAAATATATTTTAGCAGCTGACTATTTGAGAGAATATACGAGAGAATATCTTTACCCTCTCCCTTTCCTTCAAATACGTTTTCGTCTCATTTATAATATTTTCCTATGTTTGCCTTTTCTTGCACAACGTAACACAGCAACATAGCCCTGACTGCTCTCCTCAAGAGTGTTCTCCTAGACTCTTCAGACAGCTATATTCGTGCAAAGTGTGCCTTTTTTCAAACAACCTACTCAGAATCACTCGTTCAAAAGTGCCTTATTCCACGATACTTCGAGGAAAAGGAAAAATCTTAAAATCTACATGGAAAAGCGTTGATTAGCTGCTTTTCACTTGTGTGGCTAGCGAATGGAAAGAGGCCGATCGTCGCCACATCAAAATTCGATACGGCCAGAGGTGAAAACTTGAAGCTGTATGCCGAGTCGCATATCCTTTGAGGCGAACGTCCGAGTTTCCGGGCGTTTTGCAACCTTTCGCCGCTTATACGCAGCATCGTAGAGGCAAAGAGAAAGGAGAAGAGAAGAGAATCAAAGGCCACGGGATTTTCGCCAGTAGTGCACGCGAGAGCGCGATACCCGATTCCCTTTGTCGCCGTTGCCGTCGTCGTCTCTCTCTCTCCCTTTCGCGAGTCACTTTGACAACGGAGATTTCACGTGTAATCGTCGGATTTGCTAATGAATCGTCGTGCGACCGCTATACCGGGACTCCGCTCCCATAAGTAATGACGGGCCGCTCGCTTGAATTCTCTTTCGCAAGCTTAATTAATGAGCGGCTCCTTCAATTACTCACGTTATTAATGCCTCCTGGATGATTTCTTTCTACAACTGGTATTTTTTTCAACAACTTTTACAAATCCCGAAATGTAAGCGGTTAAATAAAAAATTTAATATCGTTAGGATTCTTAGCATGGAATACATCTTGGGTAAAACGGCATCTATCAGAGTGAATTAGTATATTTCGGGTGAAAATGAACTAACCGTTTGCGAGGGAGAGAGAGCTCTCAAGCCCGTGAAATCTATTATTCGTGCGGATGGAAGGAGGCAGTCCCGAGCCGGAATCAAATTCGCGCAGTTTGATCAAAATTCGAATACCCCACCTCCTCCTCCCCCGCCCGTCCGTCATCTGTTGGTCCTCCTTCGCGCTAGCGATTTGATATTCCTGTGGACAATGATAGCAGAAATTTAAACACTGATCAAATATTATCTCAGCTCAGGCTTTGAATAATAAAATACAGTTTGTAACTTTCTGTAACTCTCTCTCTCTCTCTCTGGCGTACCCCAGGGTAGCCCGCTTGGACCATTATTTTTTGCGCTGTTCATTAACGATCTCACTCTACTTTTGCGCTCCCTCGGGTGTAGATT